>JBAIAC010000306.1:0-230000 GCA_037349315.1 Chelydra serpentina
GAGATAACTGGCTCTGTGGATGAGGGGAAAGCAGTGGATGTGCTATTTCCTGACTTGAGCAAAGCTTTTGATACAGTCTCCCACAGTGTTCTTGCCAGCAAGTTAAAGAAGTATGGGCTGGATGAATGGACGGTAAGGTGGATAGAAAACTGGCTGGATGGTCGTGCTCAACGGATAGTGATCAATGGCTCCATGTCTAGTTGGCAGCCGGTATCAAGTGGAGTGCCCCAAGGGTCGATGCTGGGGCCGGTTTTGTTCAATATCTTCATCAACGATCTGGAGGATGGTGTGGACTGCACCCTTAGCAAGTTTGCAGATGACACTAAACTGGGAGGAGTGGTTGATACGCTGGAGGGTAGAGATAGGATACAGAGGGACCTAGACAAATTAGAGGATTGGGCCAAAAGAAAGCTGATGAGGTTCAACAAGGACAAGTGCAGATTCCTGCACTTAGGACGGAAGAATCCCATGCACTGCTACAGACTAGGGACCGAATGGCTGGGCAGCAGTTCTGCAGAAAAGGACCTAGGGGTTACAGTGGACGAAAAGCCGAATATGAGTCAACAGTGTGCCCTTGTTGCCAAGAAGGCTAACGGCATTTTGGGTTGTATAAGTAGGGGCATTACCAGCAGATCGAGGGACGTGATTATTCCCCTCTATTCGGCACTGGTGAGGCCTCATTTGGAGTACTGTGTCCAGTTTTGGGCCCCACACTACAAGAAGGATGTGGATAAATTGGAAAGAGTCCAACGGAGGGCAACAAAAATGATTAGGGGGCTGGAGCACATGACTTATGAGGAGAGGCTGAGGGAACTGGGATTGTTTAGCCTGCAGAAGAGAAGAGTGAGGGGGGATTTGATAGCTGCTTTCAACTACCTGAAAGGGGGTTCCAAAGAGGATGGATCTAGACTGTTCTCAGTGGTAGAAGATGACAGAACAAGGAGTAATGGTCTCAAGTTGCAGAGGGGGAGGTTTAGGTTGGATATTAGGAAAAACTTTTTCACTAGGAGGGTGGTGAAGCACTGGAATGGGTTACCTAGGGAGGTGGTGGAATCTCCTTCCTTAGAGGTTTTTAAGGTCAGGCTTGACCCAGCCCTGGCTGGGATGATTTAGTTGGGGTTGGTCCTGCTTTGAGCAGGGGGTTGGACTAGAACCTCCCGAGGTCCCTTCCAACCCTGAGATTCTATGATTCTATGACCCGCAGCCCCCCCAGCCGGTGCCCCTCACTCCCGACCCGCAGCCCCTGCTAGCCCAGCGCAGCCCAATTAGGGAGATGTGTGCAGGGGGGTGTCAGGGGTCACTTCATGGCTTTGGCTTATTCAATGTCAGCAGTGAGCCCGCCCATGGGCTCCGCCTATTGGGCCCCTGGCGCCACGCCCCGCCCTCACCCGCTAACCATTGGTTCAAGGAGCCCCAGTTCCCTCCCGCGCCCCCATTGGCTTGCTAAGCTCCTAGCCTCGCCTCCGCACTTGTGCCATTGGCCTGCTCGGACCCAGCCCCGCCCTCGCTCCGCCTCCATTGGCCCGCAAAGCCCTCTGGCCCGCCCCCGCACGCGCCCCATTGGCTCACTGTGCCCGCAGCCCCGCCCCGCACGAGCCCCATTAGCCCGCAGCCCCGCCCCATTGGCTTAGCGCCCCGCGCGCGGCCCATCACTCACGCTGTGCTGGCGGCCCGCAGACGTAGGCCCGGAAAAAGGGGCTGGCGCGAGCCCCCGCCTTGATGCGCGCGGCCAACGGCCGACTCAGCTGCCGCACGCCGAGGTACAGGAGCTTCGCGATGGGGAACGCGCCGGCCACCATCCTCCGTCCCGGCGGCCCCGCGCCGCGCCGCCGTGACGTCAGCGCGCAAGCCCCACCCCCGCCGCCTCCAGCGCGGCTGAAGGGGCGCGGCGCATAATATGCAAACGATGCTCATGAATATGTGAGTTGTGCGTCGTGCGTCTGCCGCGGAAGTGGCATCAATATGCAAAGTAGAACGTTGGTATGCAAATTAATTAATGAATATGCAATCGCTGGTATGGATTGCAGACGCGCGGCGCCCGAGCGTAGGCAAATCCCTGTTAGAGTATGCAGATTAGTCCATGGGTATGCAAATTGGAGCACGGGCCGCCTCCCCACGTGTCTCCTGCCCCACTTCTGGGGGGCACCGTGGAGTGGGGTGGGGTGAGGGGCTCGACAGGGGGACTGGGGGGCACCGTGGAGTGGGGTGGGGGGCTCGGCAGGGGGACTGGGGGGCACCGTGGAGTGGGGTGGGGGGCTCGGCAGGGGGACTGGGGGGCACCGTGGAGTGGGGTGAGGGGCTCGGCAGGGGGACTGGGGGGCACCGTGGAGTGGGGTGGGGGGCTCGGCAGGGGGACTGAGGGGCATCGTGGAGTGGGGTGGGGGGCTCGGCAGGGGGACTGGGGGGCACCGTGGAGTGGGGTGGGGGGCTCGGCAGGGGGACTGGGGAGCACCGTGGAGTGGGGTGGGGGGCTCGGCAGGGGGACTGGGGGGCACCGTGGAGTGGGGTGGGGGGCTCGGCAGGGGGACTGGGGGGCACCGTGGAGTGGGGTGAGGGGCTCGGCAGGGGGACTGGGGAGCACCGTGGAGTGGGGTGAGGGGCTCGGCAGGGGGACTGGGGGGCACCGTGGAGTGGGGTGGGGGGCTCGGCAGGGGGACTGGGGGGCACCGTGGAGTGGGGTGGGGGGCTCGGCAGGGGGACTGGGGGGCACCGTGGAGTGGGGTGGGGGGCTCGGCAGGGGGACTGGGGGGCACCGTGGAGTGGGGTGAGGGGCTCGGCAGGGGGACTGGGGAGCACCGTGGAGTGGGGTGGGGGGCTCGGCAGGGGGACTGGGGGGCACCGTGGAGTGGGGTGGGGGGCTCGGCAAGGGGCACTGGGGGGCTCAGTGAAACGGGGTGGGGGGCTCGGCATGGGGCGCTGTGGATCAGGGCGGTGGGCTCAGTAGGGGGCGTCTCCCTGGCAGTCAGTGCTGGCCCCAGCGAGGCCTGTGCAGTTGCGGGGCTGCGTCTGCTAGGAGCCGTAGAACTTACCTTACTGACACTGCCCCCCAGAGGCCCCTCGCTCGGCTCTTCTCCCCCACGGGCCAGGCTGTTGAGCCGCTGCCGGGCTCTCCCCAGAGGGGGCTGCATGTGGGTGCTGGGTGAGGGCCCTGGGGGAAGTGTGGGAGGCGTTCTGGGGCCCTTCCCTAGTGTGCAGGGATGGGAGGGACCCTGGACCCACAGTGTCTCCCCGCAGGCGCAATGGGGTCTGTCTCCTGACTGATGGCTGGGGAGAGTTTGGGGGCACTGGGGGTTTCCCTATGACTCCAGAAGGAGAATGGGAGGAGGCCCATGGGCTATGGGTGGGGTCTCTTCCCCCCAGGGAGCTGCAACGAACCCCCCGGCACTTCCCTGATCTGGGGGCCCAGGGCGACAAAAGGAAAAGGAGGGTCCCTCCTCTTAAGCCCCTGCCTCCAACTGACCACTCTCCTGCCCTCCCCCAGACCGAACCCCCAGCACGGTACGTGGGGCTTGGCTTGCCATGGGGCTGAGCTGTGTTCAGCTCCACACAGTCTCACCCTAGGATCCCCACCAGAGGGGGCTGGCGAGCCCCATCAGCTGCTCACCCCCTTCCCGGGTCACTGAGTTCGTGTGAGGACAAGGGCCCAGCCAGGCCAGGTGGCTCCTAGCCGGGGGTTTCTCAGAGCCCCATGCAGGCGGCTCTCTGCCGGCCCCATGTCACCAGGGCCGTGCGAACAGCAGAGGGGCTGCCAGCTGGTGAGAGCTGCAGGGCCAGGCGGAAGCGGGGTTGGAGTGAAGGACGGCAGGGCTCCCCGCCCCCAGCCGGCCGCAGCCATTGGCCCAGCTCCAGGGTTTTTCCCCCGGGGATCTCCAAGAACTGAACGAACTCCCCAGCCCCAGTGCATGAAGGGAAACAGGCAGGGTAAGTGGGAATAGAACCCATGTGTCCCAGCTCCCAGCCCCTCCTGCTCTAACCACTAGACCCCCCCCCTCCCCACCCAGACCCAAGGATAGAACCCAGGAATCCTGGCTCCCAGCCCCTGCTGCTCTGACCACTAGACTCCACGTCCCTCCCAGAGCCAGGGATAGAACCCAGGTGTCCTGGCTCCCAGCCCCCCCTGCTCTAACCACTAGACCCAGGGATAGAACCGAGGAATCCTGGCTTCCAGCCCCTGCTGCCCTGACCACTAGACTCCACGTCCCTCCCACAGCCAGGGATAGAACCCAGGTGTCTTAGTTCCCGGTCCCTGCCTCCCCACCCCAAGCTTGGGGACAGAACCCAGGAATCCTGGCTCCCAGCCCCTGCCCCCCCCCCCCCGCTCTGACCACTAGACCCTACTCCCCTCCCAGAACCAGGGATAGAACCCAGGAGTTATGCCTCCCAGCTCCCTTGCTCTAACCACCAGACCCCACTCCCCTCGCCTTGCCAGGGGTAGAACCCAGGAATCCTGGCTCCCAGCCCCGCCTGCTCTAACCACTAGACTCCCCTCCCAAAGCTAGGAATTGAACCCAGAGGAGGTCCGGGCGGAGCCATGGCAGGGCCGGTGCCCCCCTTCCAGCCCTGGAGGTCCCCTGGAGCGGGTTGGGAGCTCAGGCTCCATGGCCCATTGGCTGCTTGGGCTCTTTGCTGTGGCTGCAGGAAGCCATCAGGGCCTGTGTGGGGTCCCCTGCCCTCCGGGGTGGGGTGCAGAGCTCTGAGGGGAGCAGCTGGGGGTGGAGGACGATGGGGTCACCGTTGCCCTGGACCGGATCTGGGCAGCAGCAACAGAAGCGGGAGAGCCAGCGGCGTGTCTGCCATACAGGGCGGTCCGACTGGGGGGGCGGGCTGGGAGCCAGGACTCCTGGGCTCTCTGGGGGCGGGGGAGGGCACTGCCCTTGGGGAAGCTGGGTGGGTGGTGGGATCAAGTGAAATTGGGCAAGAGAGAAAACCAAACAGGCAAAGGGAAAAGCTCCCCCCTGGGCCCAAGACGCTGGCTGAAGCGGCGCCGAAATCGCTGGCTTCCCAGCCATGCTCCCCCCAACCCAGGACCATGTAGGGAGAAGTCTCTGCTGCCAAGGGGTCATGGGGGACAGGCGGGGGGGGGGTGCAGTAACTCCCCTCACCAAACAGCAGGGGGCGCCTCACCCGGCATGGGGAGCGTGGGAGATTCCTGGGCCTGAGTGCTTCCTGTTTATTCCCGGGAAAGTTCCCATTACGGAACCCCCTGTCCGGTGACGTGGGGAGCAGCAACGGGGGTCAGGCAGCCGCTGCTTCTGCGGTCACTGCCCGGCACCCTCTCACCCCCGCCCCCCCCCAGGGAGAGTCAGCAGTGGGGCACGGGGGGCACGTTTAACAGTCAGCTCAACGCCCAGGAGGATTTATTAAGATTAGACAGAAGAATGGCTTGTTACGCAGCGCTGAGATGCAGCCACCTCTGGGGAGGAGCACTGGGGCTGTTTATACAGGGGCCCCATGCCTGGTGCTGAGTTGCAGCTGCCTGTCTACTGTGGAGGGCATGACCCACAGCTCAGGCTGAGTGCCGGAACAGTGTGGCACCTTTGTGGGCAGTGTAGGATTCCCAGCAGCAGGGCAAGGAAACATTTGGGGCCAGAGCAATGGCCCAACCCAGCCATTGCTCCCCACGTCTGTGCAGAACCCTGGTTCTTCTCCCCCCCCCCCAATAAAGAGGGGGGGTGAACAGCCCATGACAACGTCTGGGTCCCACTCAGTGGTTTAGCCCCCATCTGCTGGTGGGGCAGGGAGCAGCCTCGTGGGGGGGGGCCTCACTGCACCCAGCCCCTGGGCTCCTCCAGCGAGGGGAGAACCAGGCATGACCGGTTCACAGGGTTCAAGGTATGAGGCAGTGGAGGGAGGGGAGTGGGGTCCAGGGGGTAGAGTAGGGGACGGCTGGAGATCAGGACTCCTGGGTTCTCTATCCCCTCTATGGGAGGGGCCTGAGGGCTGGTAATTGGCGCTGGAGGAGCCAGGACTCCTGGGTTCTGTCCCTGGCTCCAGGATGGGAGTGGGGTCTAGACAGAATGTAGGTTAGAGCAGCGGGGGCTGGGAGCCAGGACTCCTGGGTTCCCATGCCCAGCTCTGGGAAGAGGAGTAGGGTTTAGTGGGCTGAGGGGGGGGCAGGGGGGGGGCGTTGGAAGCCAGGACTCTTGCATCCGTCTGCCTTCCCCTGTCACATTAACGACCCACTCGGCTGCTGGAACCAGGAGCCAGGCACTGGAGCTGGGTGGGGGCAGGGTGGGTGGCCCTGCCCTGCCGGGTCTCCAGGATCCCCCTGCCCCCACCAGGAGCAGCACGCAGGGCAGATAGGCCAGACCTGCAGCCTCCTTGCTCAGTAACAACCCAGTGTCCAGCCCAGCGCTCCTGAGAGACCCTACAATAACAACCCAGTGTCCAGCCCAGCGCTCCTGAGAGACCCTACAATAACAACCCAGTGTCCAGCCCAGCGCTCCTGAGAGACCCTACAATAACAACCCAGTGTCCAGCCCAGCGCTCCTGAGAGACCCTACAATAACAACCCAGCGCTCCTGAGAGACCCTACAATAACAACCCAGTGTCCAGCCCAGCGCTCCTGAGAGACCCTACAATAACAACCCAGCGCTCCTGAGAGACCCTACAATAACAACCCAGTGTCCAGCCCAGCGCTCCTGAGAGACCCTACAATAACAACCCAGTGTCCAGCCCAGGGGAGGGCTGAGCAGGTCTGGGGGAGCATTGCACAGAGCCACCCCCTGAAATCCCACGAGTGGCCAACGCCGCGGCCTGCGGCACACTCCACTCCGGGGGACGGGCCTGGGCAGAGCTGCTTCCCCCCGCCTAACCCCTCCCGCTCCCAAAGCCCCTTCCAACCCCAACGCCAGGGATGCTGCCAGCAGTGGTGCATTCTGGGAGCTCAGGCCCAGCTCCGCCAAGCTCTTTCGGCTCCCGATTCCCACTGGGCCTCGCCGAGTGGACGCCCCCGGCTGGTGCCCAGAGAGCAGAGCCAGGCCCCCCATTCGCCAGACTGCCTCCGAAATCAGGAGAGTCACAAACGGTTCGGGGAGGGGGGGCTCTTTATTCTCCCTGTGGGGCCTGGGCCCCCAACCTTTCCCAGCTTTTCTCCCCAGCCGGGAGAGTCGGAAACAGCCTGATGCCAGCGCGATCCCTCGCTGGGCCTTGACGAAAGCACCCGCCCGGTGCCAGGGCGAGGTTCCCACATCTGCTGCCAATGCGGTCTTGGCGCTGGCTGGGGCCAAGGGGAGACGCCAGCATGAGGCACTGAGAGACTCCTGTGGCAGACTAGAGACCCCTCCTCAGCTTTGTCTCAGCTAGCCCTCAGGTCATGGGGCAGTAGCACCAACCCCAAATGGGGCCCCATGGGCCAGGCGATGCCCAGACACTGAGGGGGAGACGGCCTGGCTCAGGAGAGCTCCCAGGCTGGATGGGCACGGGGCAGGCTCACAGAAGGGAAGGGACTCGCCTAAGGTCACACAGCACATTGGGCAGAGCCAGGCCTGGAACCCAGGTGTCCTGGCTCCCCAGTGCAGCTAGGAGTCCGGTTCAGGTAGGTTGGAGAAGTGCCTGGGTATGTCCTGGCTCTGCCCAGGGAGATTCTGTGCCCAGTGAATGCCAAGGGATATAGGGCAGCAGGGGCAGCCACATTCTGACTTTTAGCTGTGGGGTTTTGGTGGCAGTGGTGGGATCCCTGGGACAGACAGGGGGACCTTAATGACCCACCTTCGCTCCCAGCTAGCCAAACCTGCAAGGGATTCTGGGAGGTTTGGGGCTTGTGCCTTTTGCTTTGGTTTCTTTAGGAGGGGGGCAGAGTCTGAAAGAGTTGAATTAAAACACCGCTTTGTTCATCCCTCCCTGCACCGGCCAGCGCTGCCTGCCCCTAGCAGCACAATTGCTCCCTTTGGGGCAGGGATTATTCGCTCCAGAAACGTACAGCACCTGGCGCATCTGGGCCCTGATCCTCCCACGGAGGCCCTCTATCCTTCAGTTGGGCCCCTCCAGCCTCCCCCCAGGAAATAAATAATTCTCATTAACCATCAGGTCAGCAGCATTGCCTGGCATGGTACAGCCCCATCGGCACAGATGGGCACCCTCTGTTATCGACGCTGCGTGTGGAGCTCCCTGCTAATCCACGGCCCACCACCTAGGCGCGCCTTCAGCCGGCTGCAGTAGTAGGCTCTTTTCTTCTGTAGACTTGCCACACCAAGGGAACTCATACCCCCCCTGAAGAGCCCCCTTGGCAGTGGGGAAGCAGGGCCCCGTTCCTGTAGCTGAGGACAATGTCTGCCATGCCAGGATAGTCTCTAGGCTGATCAGCAGCCCTGCCCCACAGCCTGGCCCCGCTCTGCGTGGTGCCCTCGGCGGTTTCCCTGGTGTGGGTTTGGGAGCTCGTCCTGCCGCGCAGCAGCGCCCTCGCCTGGCTGTGGCAAAGCTGCGCCGTGGGGATTTGCAGCAGTGTGGGTGTCGGGCCACAAGGGGCGCTGTCTGTACCAGCCGGGTGGGCAGCCCCAGCCCCCACCTCCAGAGCAGGGGTAGGAGAAATCGGCTCAGGGTGGGACGCAGCCAGGCAGGGGCACTAGGAAAAGCCACAGCAGAGCCGGGCACTGCCCAGATACTTCTGCTCTGCACTGCCCCATCCCATCCCAGCTGGGCAGGGGGGCAGAGGTGGGGCTGAGACTGGGGTTATTAATGGGCAGGGGCCAGGAGCTTTGCATTGAAATATGGACAGACGGCACCTCTCCATCCTTCCCCATCCCCAGTCACACCCCCCATCCCCAATCACACCCTCCCTCCCTTCCCATCCCCAGTCACACCCTTCATCCATCCATCCCCAGTCACACCCTCAATCCCCAATCACACCCTCCCTCCCTTCCCATCCCAAATCACACCCTCCATCCATCCATCCCCAGTCACACCCTCCCTCCCTTCCCATCCCCAATCACACCCTCCAACCCTCCCCATCCCCAGTCACACCCTCCCTCCCTTCCCATCCCCAATCACACCCTCCCTCCCTTCCCATCCCCAATCACACCCACCATCCCCAGTCACACCCTTCATCCATCCATCCCCAGTCACACCCTCCCCATCCCCAATCACACCCTCCATCCCCAATCACACCCTCCAACGTCCCCATCCCCAGTCACACCCTCCAACCCTCCCCATCCCCAGTCACACCCCCCATCCCCAATCACACCCGCCCTCCCTCCCCATCCCCAATCACACCCCCCATCCCCAATCACACCCTCCCGTCCCATCCCCCAATCACACCCTCCATCCATCCCGTCACACCCTCAATCCCCAATCACACCCTCCAACGGCCCCATCCCCAATCACACCGTCTATCCCTCCCCACCCCCAGTCACACCCTCCATCTATACAGTGGCTCTGTCCACCCATCGTTCTTCACAGCCTCTGGGTCAATCCAGCCCTATACATACCTCTCCATCCATTGCCCTACACACCCATCATCATCCATCCCTATACACACACCTCTATCAATCTGTCTATCCCCATACAGTCCTCCATCGCCAAGCATCCGTTTGTATCCATCCCTCCATTCCCACCCCTCCCCAAACCTCTGTCTACCCTGACACTCCTCTAGCCAGCCAGCCCTGCTCAGTACCTAGCTGTATTTCGGCCATTCCCCCTCTCACATGCCTGCAGAACCCAGGTGTCCGGCAGTCCTGGCACAGCCCCCATCAGGCCAGGCAGCCCCCTGCCGCGTCCAACCCCCGGGGCCTCACTGGGCATAGCCGTACCGCGCTGGGCCCCTGCGTTATCATTCAGAACAATCCTGTATTTACATCTCATTTGCATCCGGGGCCATGGTCCCGACGGGGCGCGCTCATTGGCTGAAAGTCAAGATCTTCATCTGCAGCTCCTCGTCGGGTGGGCCCGGGGGGGCGGGGGCAGGGGCTGGGGGGGCGCGGGGAGCCGGCAGAAGCTGCTCTTCTTGGAGGAGAGCGGGGTGTCCAGGGTGAGCGAGGCAGTGGCCATCTCCTGGGGCTTGGAGCTGGTGAGGAAGCGTAGCAGGGTGGACAGGGCCTTGGCCACGTCGCTGCGGGCCCCCTCGTTGACGAAGCAGTACAGGATGGGGTCGGCCACGCAGTTGAGGCTGGTGAAGGCCAGCGAGCTGTGGTAGGCCACGAAGACCTTCTCCTCGAAGCTGCAGTCGCAGGGCTTGCTGAGGTAGACGGCGCTGCGGGACAGCAGGATGACGTGGTACGGGGCGAAGCAGAAGAGGAGGATGGCGATGAGGCTGAGGGCCAGCCGCTTGATCTTGGCTTTCTCCTGCTGCTCAGTAGAGACGTTGCCACGCACGGCCCGCAGGATGCCCTGGTAGGAGAAGAGCATGAGCATCCAGGGGAAGAGGAAGCCGATGAAGACCCGGTAGAGGTTCATCCAGGCCACCCACTCCTCCATGGGGTACTTCTCGAAGCAGAAGGTGTGGTTGTAGCGGTCGTGGAAGAGCTCGTTGTGAAAGAGCGGGGCCGAGTTGGCCCCGATCTCGATGGCCCAGACCACGGCGCTCACCGCCACGGCCGTCTTGACCCGGCGCACCTTGGCGAAGCGCAGCGGGTGGGCCACGGCCAGGTAGCGGTCCACGGAGATGCAGCACAGGAAGGCGATGCTGATGTAGATGTTGGTGTAGAAGACGAAACCGAAGAGCTTGCAGGACTCCTGCCCGTGGATCCAGTTGTCGTAGTGCAGAAAGTAGTCGATCCACAGGGGCAGGGTGGCGATGTAGAGCAGGTCGGCCACGGACAGGTTGAGCAGGTAGATGCCCAGCTCGTTGTGCTGCCGGACCTGCAGGTAGGCGGCCCACAGCGCCATGCAGTTGGTGGGCAGCCCCATGGCGATGACCATGATGTACAGCGTGGGGGGGAAGAGGTGGTCGATCTTGGAATCCACGTTGCAGCTGACCAGGGTGGTGTTGCACATTCTCAGGGCACAGGGGGGCTCCGCTCAGAGCAGGGGCTGCAATTCCCACAGGACCAAGCGGATCGTCCTGCCGGGGTGGCACCGGGGCAGGGTCTCCATAGCCCCAGGCTGGGCCCTGCCGTGGGGCCCCCTCAGCCCAGCCCCATCCGCCCTCCCCAGAGAAGCAGCCCTGGGTGCTCGTGGGAGGTCTAGCTGGTAGGGATGATCCAGGGGGTTAGAGGAGCTGCCTGCCCCACGGGGGGGAGCTTGGGATATGGCTCCTGGGAACGGAGAAGGAGAGAGAGTTAGGGGGAGGGCCAACCCGGGCACGTGCAACCCCACATAGCCCCAGCCCCCGTACGGCCTCCTGAGCCAGCTCCCCATGGCCCCTAACCCAGCACCCCCTGCCAAGCCCCCCACGGGATCCTGTTTGCAGCCCCCCCCCCTCTTCCCCTTGCAGCCCCCCACATGGGACCCGGGCCAATGGGGGCTGTGGGAAGTGGCGCAGGACAAGGAATGTGCTGGCTGCCACTTCCCGCAGCCCCCATTGGCCGGGGACGGCGAACTGCGGCCAGTGGGAGCCGCGATCGGCCGAACCTGTGGACGCAGCAGGTAAACAAACCAGCCCGGCCCACCAGGGGGCTTATCCTGGTGAGTCGCATGCCAAAGGTCTCCAATCCCTGCCCTACAATAACACACCAGCACAGAGCCCAGCACTCCTGAGAGACCCTACAATAACACACCAGCGCTCTCGAGAGACCCTACAATAACAGACCGGTGCAGAGCCCAGAGCTCCCCAGAGACCCTACAATAACAGACCGGCGCAGAGCCCAGCGCTCCCCAGGGACCCTACAATAACAGACCTGCACAGAGCCCAGCGCTCCCAAGAGACCCTACAATAACAGACCGGCGCAGAGCCCAGCGCTCCCCAGAGACCCTACAATAACAGACCGGGGCAGAGACCAGCGCTCCCGAGAGACCCTACAATAACAGACCGGCGCAGAGCCCAGAGCTCCCCAGAGACCCTACAATAACAGACCGGCGCAGAGCCCAGCGCTCCCCAGAGACCCTACAATAACAGACCGGGGCAGAGCCCAGCGCTCCCAAGAGACCCTACAATAACAGACCGGGGCAGAGCCCAGCGCTCCCCAGAGACCCTACAATAACAGACCGGCGCAGAGCCCAGCGCTCCCCAGAGACCCTACAATAACAGACCGGGGCAGAGCCCAGCGCTCCCAAGAGACCCTACAATAACAGACCTGCGCAGAGCCCAGCGCTCCCCAGAGACCCTACAATAACAGACCGGCGCAGAGCCCAGCGCTCCCCAGACACCCTACAATAACACACCAGCGCAGAGCCCAGCGCTCCCGAGAGACCCTACAATAACAGACCGGCGCAGAGCCCAGCGCTCCCCAGAGACCCTACAATAACAGACCGGGGCAGAGCCCAGCGCTACCAAGAGACCCTACAATAACAGACCTGCGCAGAGCCCAGCGCTCCCCAGAGACCCTACAATAACAGACCGGCGCAGAGCCCAGCGCTCCCCAGACACCCTACAATAACACACCAGCGCAGAGCCCAGCGCTCCCGAGAGACCCTACAATAACAGACCGGCGCAGAGCCCAGCGCTCCCCAGAGACCCTACAATAACAGACCGGGGCAGAGCCCAGCGCTACCAAGAGACCCTACAATAACAGACCTGCGCAGAGCCCAGCGCTCCCCAGAGACCCTACAATAACAGACCGGCGCAGAGCCCAGCGCTCCCCAGACACCCTACAATAACACACCAGCGCAGAGCCCAGCGCTCCCCAGAGACCCTACAATAACAGACCTGCGCAGAGCACAGCGCTCCCCAGAGACCCTACAATAACAGACCGGCACAGAGCCTAGCGCTCCCCAGAGACTCAACAATAACAGACCAGCGCTCCCCAGAGACCCTACAATAACAGACCAGCGCAGAGCCCAGTGCTCCCGAGAGACCCTACAATAATACACCAGCACAGAGCCCAGCGCTCCCGAGAGATCCTACAATAACAGACCTGCGCAGAGCCCAGCACTCCCCAGAGACCCTACAATAACAGACCTGCGCAGAGCCCAGCGCTTCCGAGAGACCCTACAATAACAGACCAGCGCAGAGCCCAGCGCTTCCCAGGGACCCTACAATAACAGACCAGACCAGCGCAGAGCCCAGCGCTTCCAAGAGACCCTACAATAACAAAGCCAAGCCCTTCCTAGCGGTGCAGTGCCCCGGCCTCAGAGCCACTCTCCATTTGGAAGCAGATCTGCGGCACGAGGCCTCCCAGGTTTATTTATACAAACAGGCCGGGGCAGGAATGCAGCGACGTCCCGGGCTCAGGCTGCAACCGGTCCCCTTGGCCCATGGCCCATTCACACACAGCTCCCCCCGCCTCTGCCCCCGCCCAGCCTGGGAGCGAGCATGGCAGGACAGTCCCATGGGTCAGCATGACCCGGCTCGCAGGGTGGGAGGCCGTCCTGCCGCCAGCCCCACGGCTGTGCTGGGAGCGCACACCCGCAGGCCGGGCTGGACGGCACAGCAGCCCCAGCGTGGCACCAGGTTGCCAGGCCCACAGGCCGTGCTGCTGCCACATGGCACTAGCGGGTCTGGGCCTGTCCCGTGCCCCAGCTGTGGTCGGGGCCAGCCCGGAGGCCGGTCGCTGTCAGGAGGCTGGTGGAGTCCTGTGAAGCAGGGGCAGAGCGGGGAGCACTGGGGCAGGTGATGGCAAGTCCATGCCGGGGCCGGACAGAGGGGCAGGGCTGGGGCCGAGCACAAGGCAAACGTCTGCCCCCACTGGCTGTGGTGCCCCCCCCCTCCGCTCCTCCTTTCTCCTTGGTGGCCTGGCGGCTAATGACCTGATCACTGCACTGGATCCCGAAGCGTGGCTGGGGCCAGGGATCCGAGCCAGCTCCTCACCTGGGCTCCCCATGGCCCCTCACCCAACACCCCCAGCCAGCCCCCATGCATCCTCACCCAGCACCCCCTGCCAAGCCCCCCAGGGGATCCTGTCTGCACTCAGCCCCCCTCTGCCCCACCAGACCCCCCCAACCCCCCAGCCAGATCCCCTGACCCCCGTGCTCCTGCCAGATCCCCCTAAATCCCCAGACAGCTGCCCCTCCTCCCCACCAGATCCCCTAAACCCCCAGGCCCCTGCCAGACACCCCTAAACCCACAGCCAGCTGCCCTTTCCCCCCACCAGATTCCCCTAACCCCCCAGACAGGCCCCCTCTGCCCCTGCGAGACCCCCCTAAACCCCCAGCCAGATCTCTGCCCCTTCAGCCAAGCCCACCGACCCCTGCAACGCCCCAAACCCTCAGCCTGATTCCCTGCCTCCCCAGCCAGCCCCACTCTGCCCCTTCCAGACACCCCAAAACCCCTAGGCAGCTGCCCCTGTGCCCCACCAGACCCCCTTAAACCTCAGCCAGATCCCTTGTCCCCCCAGCCAGGCCCCAAACCCCCCTAAGCACTCACCCAGCCCCCACGCCTGCAGCCCTGCTCTCCCAGCCGCCAGAAACCCCCTGCCAGCCCCCTCCTAAATCCCCAGTCTGATCCCCTGCCTCCCCAGCCAGCCCCATCTCTGGCCCTGCCATACCCCCTAAATCCCCCAGCCAGACCCCCTGCCCTGCACCAGACCCCCCTAAATCCTCAGCCAGGTTCCCCACCCCCATAGTTTGCCACCACCCAGCCCCCTCTGCCGCACCAAACCCCCCAGCCAGCCCCCTGCCCCTCACCAGAACCCCTCACCCCTGCCAGCTCCCCTCCCCCTCAGACAGCCCCTCTGCCCTCCCAGCAAGACTTCCAGCTTGACTCCCCCCGCCCTGCCAGTTCCCCCCCCAAGCCAGCACCCCCTCTCACCCAGTAACATCAGCATCCCCCAGCTTTCCCCCTCCAGCCCTCCTCCTCCACCAGCCAGCATCCTCCCAGCAGCCTGGCTCTCCCTGCCCCCAGCTCCCCGCTTACTGCGGGGGTGGGGGTGGGGTGGGGGGAGGGGAGTCACCGAGCCTGATCAGGTGCAGCTTGTGTGGCTGCTGGAGGAAAACAGGAACCACGGGCCATGGGCACGAGTGTCTTTAGCACGGATTAGCTGGGCGCAGTGCGGGGCTGCCCTCCGGACGGCTTCCCGCCTCCCCGGGGTCCTGTCACCACCCGGGCACCCCATCCTGCCCCAGCACCCCCTCCGCTGGCACCTGCCTGCGCCTTGCGTGGGGGCACCCCGAAACCAGGAGCCATGTCACTACAGCGCATCCGACTGATGGGCCAGTGCCGGGGCAGAGTCAAGGGTCGGGAGGGGCGTGAAGGGGCACAGTCACAGGTGACAGGGAGGGTGGTGAACGGGGCAGAGTTAAGGGTAGGATGGGAGAGGGGAGATGGGGCAGTTAAGGTCAGTTGTGGAAGGTTCCAGCTGCCAGGGGGCAGAGTTAAGGGTGGAACCAGGGGGCGAAGGGGCAGAGATAAGGGTGGAGTGGGACAGGCAAAGTTAAGGTCGCTGTGGATGGTGCCCGGGGCAGAGTTAAGGCTGCAAAGAGCTCTGGTGGGAGGCTCCGGCTCGCCCCTCCCTGGACCAGATCTGTTCAGAATCAAGGCAGGAGAAGGAGTTAATGGAGGGGAAGTGAATCTCACCCCGGGGGTGGGGCCAGGGGCAATGGCTGGGGACTGAGCTCAGAGGCGTGATGGCTGGAAGCCGGTGTGGGGGAGGAGAGGCTAGAGGCCAAGAGTCAGGTGGGGCAATGGCTGGGAGCTGGGAGTGGCTTCAGGCTGGGGACTGGGCCAGGGAGGTGCAGGGTGTTGATGGGGGCCAGGAAGCCGGGGCAGGAGCTGGCTGGAAGTGGGGGGGCTGGGAGCCAGGGGGGGCCAGGTTGGAGGCTGGGGGGTGATGGCTGGGGGGCCAGGAGGTCGCAGCTGGCTGCAGACTGGGGGATGATGGTTGGGGGTCTGGAGGGTGGTGGCCGGGGCCCAGGAGGCTGGAGGATGATGGTTGGGAGCTGACTGGAGGGTGATGGCCAGGAGGCTGGGGGTAATGGCTAGGGGCGGCGGGCTGGCCAGGGACCAGGAGGCTGGGGGTGATGGCTAGGGGCAGGGGTTGAGGGCTGGCTGGAGGGTGCTGGCCAGGAGGCTGGGGGTGATGGCTGGGGGCAGGGGCTGGAGGGTGCTGGCTGGAGGGTGCTGGCCAGGGGCCAGGAGGCTGGGGGTGATGGCTGGGGGCAGGGGTTGGGGGCTGGCTGGAGGGGGCTGGCCAGGGGCCAGGGGTGATGGCTGCGGGCCAGGAGGCCGGGGCTGGCTGAGGCCAAGCACAAGGAGGCCAATGCACAGGGAGGCTGGTTGGGCCAGCAGCGACAGGCAGGTGAGCGCGACCTTTCCAGGCCCCTAATCCCCCCGGCCCCGGAACTCCCCTGCCGGGCGCCAAAGGGCAAAGGCAACGGAGCCAGCGGTTGAGCGAGACGAGATGCCAGGGCTCAGCGCAGCCCCAACGGGGCCCCCTGGCCACAGAGCACCAGTGCTGGGCCCGATCCCGCCAGAGCCCCATGTCATGGAGTGAGGGGGAGTCAGGGCCCTGCACCCCCCGCTTCCTGCGATTCACCGAGACTCTCGGCCAGCCAGGAACAAAGAAGGTTTATTAGAGACGACAGGAACAGAGTCCAAACCTGAGCTTGTGGGCATAGGCAGGACCCCTCGGGGGTGGGGGTGGGGGCAGGGAGATTAAAACCCCAGACCTGGGGCTCCCTCCTCTTCCCCACCCAACCCCTCCAGCGCCTCCCCCAGCTCCTCCCCTAGCCTTTGTCCAGCTTCCGGGGCAGAAGGTGTCACCTGGCCCCCACCCCCTCCTGGCTCAGGTATCTGTCTCTGTCTCCCATCCCCACTGCAGACAGTCCCTGTGAAACTCTCCCGCAACACTCCCAGGTCAACACTCCCCCGTCCCTGCTGCGGCACCCCCTGCACCCCCCAGCAGGGCCCAATCCCACCTGAGCCCTCCCCAATGGGGCCCGATCCTGCCACAGCCTCACCCCGCCCCCAGTGCCCGATCCCACCAAAGCCCCGCGCCACCCCCTATCCCAACAGCCCTGACGCGTTCTGCCCTGGCTCCTCTCCAAGGACCTGGCAACCCACGGGCTGAGGGCAGCTCCCTGAGGTGGGTAACAGCCCACTACTGCTGCCAGCTGGCGGCTCCTCAGTGCCAGGTTCTAGCCCCACCCAGGGTTGGTAGAATAAAAACTAGTGGCATGACCTGGCTCCTCTGGCTGGGGCTAAGGACAGAGAGCTCATGTCTGGGGGCATCTGTGCGGGGGCACAAGCCAATGGAGCTGGATTGGCTGGGAGTGGGAAATTCCCCTCCCCATAGCACGGAGTGACCGGGGGGCAAAGGCTGGTGGGGATCAGGGGTCAGCAGCACCAGGATGAGGGGAGGGGGTGGCTCCATCTGTCCCTGCCCCCCTGCCCCAGCCCTCTCAGTGCCGACCGAGGCCAGACCCCGTTCCCTGGCAACGGGCGCTTTATTTGCATCACAATTCATGCCCGATTAGATAGCACCATCCCTCCCCCCCCCCCCCCCCCCCGTGCCTTCGATCCTGGTTATGGCTGTGGGGCTGGGCTGCGGGGCCTTTGCTCCCATGCTTTGGGGCCTTGCAGGAGGGCAGGCTGGGATCTTGGCCAGGCTGGCCCCCTCCAGCGGGGATCTTAGAGCACCTGAATTCTGGCAGGTGGGCAGCATCCTTCTCCCCACATCCCAGATGGGGAAACTGAGGCACTGATTGGCGGGAAGAGATCCGCATAAAGTGAAGGGGTGACAGAGCTGGGATAGAACCCAGGAGTCGTGGCTCCCAGCTCCCCTCCCAGAGCCAGGGCCAGAACCCAGGAATCCCGGCTCCCAAACTCCCGCAGTGTAAAGCAAGTAGGGGGGTTAAAGTGAGTGGTTAGAGCAGGGGGGTCTGGGAGTCAGGAGTCCTGGGTTCTATTCCCAGCTCTGGGAGGAGAGGGGGGGTCCAGTGAGTTGGGGGGGGGTCTCTAAAGAGACCTGGTGATTGGGCCCCAGTGAAGCTGCTGGTTGGATCCCAATAAAAACACTGGATTTTTACCAAAACAAAGGAAAATGCTTCACCCCTCAACCACTGGCCGGACCGGCAGGTGCCTCCCCGCACTCCTGGGCTCCTTCCCTGGGCTCAGGCGCCAGTGCCGGCTGGGCCATTAGCAGTAACAACAATCCCCCATCTCGTAGCCAGACCCCCCCCACCTAGGGGCTGCAGCCCCAACACCACTAGCAAGGGGTGGGGCGGTTGCTTGGCTCCCTGTGGGGCCCCCACCCACGGCCCCTGTCCTCTGCCACGGCTGGGGCTGGATACCCATTCCCAGGCCCGCCCCCGCTGCTGGCTCGGGCTAGGGCCGAGGCGCGTACGGAAATCAGGTGCTTTGCATGGGACCAGGCCACTGTGGGCGGGAATAGCTAGAGCCCAGCGTGGCTCCGTTTGTGTCCGCATCCGATCTGCAAACGGGGTCTGGGGATAGAAAGCGGATATCCAGCTATGGGGGGCTCCAGGAATGCCCCCTTGGGAGGGCTGGGGGCCCTGGGCAGAGGAGCAATGAAGGGAATATCCCACAATGCACCTGGCCTGCCCCCACATGAGGGAATGGCCCACAATGCACCTGGCCTGCCCCAGGCAGACAGCTCCCGAGGAGTGGATTGGCCATGAGGACCATGGTTTGGCTCTGGGCTGACTGGAGGAGATGGGGAGCCCTGACCCATTTCTGAGGAAAGGCCCCCCTCTTGGGGCTAGGACGCCTGGGTCCTGATGCCCCCACCTGGGCATGGGGGCAGCCCTGTGGGACAAAGGGGGATCCCACGGGGTGGGAAACTCGATGGGAACATTGCCAGGGACACCTGGGGCGAGGGCAGGGGGTGCCCTTGGGTTGAGCTAGGGGCTGACATGTACCTTCTGCCCTTGACCCCAGCCCCCCGGCTTAGGCCTGGCCAGTGGGGTGGGGAGGCTGCAGGATTGGGGGGCACAGGGCTGGGGGTCTCAGGCCAGTTTGGCAGAGTGGGAGGACCGCAGAGCTGGGGGCTCTGGTCTGGCCGCACCCTTATCTAGCCCCCAGAGCTGTGGAGGAGGGGGCAATTCAGCTGCTGCCAGAATTATGGTTCGCCCCCCGCCTCCCGCCCGCCGCATTTCTTGGAGATTTTGAGACTTTCCAGGATCGGGAGGAAACTGGTCACTTTTCAGCTTCCTCCCCAGCCAGACCCGTCCCTGCACCCCACTGCCCAACATCCCCCCACTCCGCAGGTACCTGACTCTCCCCACCCCCCACTGCCCAACACCCCCCACTCCCCCGGCTGCCTGACTCTCCACCCCCCAACATCCCCCCACTCCGCAGGTACCTGACTCTCCCCACCCCCCACTGCCCAACACCCCCCACTCCCCCGGCTGCCTGACTCTCCATCCCCCCACTCCCCAGGTACCTGACTCTCCCCACCCCCCACTGCCCAACACCCCCCACTCCCCCGGCTGCCTGACTCTCCACCCCCCAACATCCCCCCACTCCCCAGGTACCTGACTCTCCCCACCCCCCACTGCCCAACACCCCCCACTCCCCCGCCTGCCCGACTCTCCCCACCCCCCACTGCCCAACACCCCCCACTCCCCCGGCTGCCTGACTCTCCCCACCCCCCACTGCCCAACACCCCCCACTCCCCCGCCTACCCGACTCTCCCCACCCCCCACTGCCCAACACCCCTCACTCCCCCGGCTGCCTGACTCTCCCCACCCCCCACTGCCCAACACCCCTCACTCCCCGGGCTGCCTGACTCTCCCCACCCCCCAACACCCCCCACTCCGCAGGTACCTGACTCTCCCCACCCCCCACCCCCCACTGCCCAACACCCCCCACTCCCCCGGCTGCCCGACTCTCCCCACCCCCCACTGCCCAACACCTCCCACTCCCCCGGCTGCCTGACTCTCCCCACCCCCCACTGCTCAACACCCCCCACTCTGCAGGTACCTGACTCTCCCCACCCCCCAACACCCCCCACTCCGCAGGTACCTGACTCTCCCCACCCCCCACCCCCCACTGCCCAACACCCCCCACTCCCCCGGCTGCCCGACTCTCCCCACCCCCCACTGCCCAACACCTCCCACTCCCCCGGCTGCCTGACTCTCCCCACCCCCCACTGCTCAACACCCCCCACTCTGCAGGTACCTGACTCTCCCCACCCCCCAACACCCCCCACTCCCCAGGTACCTGACTCTCCCCACCCCCCACTGCCCTGGCTCCCCGACTCTCCCCACCCCCCAACACCCCCCACTCCCCAGGTACCTGACTCTCCCCACTCCCCAACACCCCCCACTCTCCCGGCTGCCCGACTCTCCCCACCTGCCTTCACATCCCCGCTGCCCAACACCTCCCACCCCCAAGTTGCCTAACCTCAAACCCCCCCCCCATAGCTGATGGTGGAAGGGAGGTGGCTGAGCCCTGGGGGGCATTGGGGGCGGCCCTGGCTGGCTCTGCCCGTTCTCAGTTCACCCAGAGGAAGCCGGGAGCTGGTGGCCCTGCCCCTGGGCTGGGCTAGCCAGGAAACGGCCTGAGGGTGGAAGCCTCTGGGCTCCCAGGACGGGCCAGCACTTGTGGTCCCCACTCTGCCCCCCAGTCCTGCGCTCCAGTTGCGGACCGCCTGCCCCATTGCTCCCACAAAAGCGCTAGCCCAGGCCCACCCCACCCGCAGGAGCCTGGGAGGATTGAAGGGGGCATCCCCAGGAATTCGTCCCTCCTGAGACTCTGACCAGTCCAGCCTCACAGGCCAGGAGGGCTGGAACACAGAGAGTGTAAGCGACTTAACCCCACTCTATGGGGAGTCGTTCGGAGCCATCGGAATGGAACCCAGGAGTCCTGGCTCCCAGCCCTGAGCAATACCCACTACACCCCACTCCCCTCTCAGAGCTGGGGATGGAACCCAGGAGTCCTGGCTCCCAGCCCCCAGCAATACCCAGTACACCCCCACTCCCCTCTCAGAGCTGGGGATGGAACCCAGGAGTTCTGGCTCTCAGCCCCCAGCAATACCCACTACACCCCCACTCCCCTCTCAGAGCTGGGGATGGAACCCAGGAGTCCTGGCTCCCAGACCCCAGCAATACCCACTACACCCCACTCCCCTCTCAGAGCTGGGGATGGAACCCAGGAGTTCTGGCTCCCAGACCCCAGCAATACCCACTACACCCCACTCCCCTCTCAGAGCTGGGGATGGAACCCAGGAGTCCTGGCTCCCAGACCCCAGCAATAGCCAGTAAGCCCCGCTCCCCTCCCCAAGCTGGCGCCTGGCGGGGCTGTGTGCCCCGGGTGAGGCCGGAGCTGCGATGTGTTTGTGATGCTGTGGCAGAGCCTCGTTACTGTGTAACCAGCTGGCGAGCGGCGCCGGGCTGGGGAAGGGAGACTGGGCCCACCTGACACCTGGGGCCATATCCTGGTCACCCCATCACACGGGCATGTTGGGACCTGTCTCCCTACCATTCCATGAGATCCAGCGGGCAGCGCATTGGCATGGCGATAGAGGCGGGATAGCCGGGCCCAGGGACCTGCCCCATAGCTCGTAGGGGGCCCTTTCCTTCAGAGGAAGCCAGGAGCAGGTCACTGGGGCAGGACGGCTCAGCCGGGAGCTGGCTGGGCCAGTGCGACTCTACGACGCCCCTCACTCCTGACCCACAGCCCCCTGTTGGCCCAGCCCTGGGCTCCCCGCAACCCAGCCGGTGCCCCTCACTCCCGACCTGCAGCCCCCTGCTGGCCCAGTCCCGGGCTCCCCCGAACCCAGCCAGTGCCCCTCACTCCCGACCTGCAGCCCCCTGCTGGCCCAGTCCCGGGCTCCCCCGAACCCAGCCAGTGCCCCTCACTCCCGCCCGCAGCCCCCTGCTGGCCAACCCTGGGCTCCCCCCAGCACAGCTGGAAGTGGGGGCCCCTGCCCCGTGGGCTCTCCCAGAGGGTCCTGCCATCTGGCCTGTCAGTGGGGCCACGAGGTCCCGAGGGAGGCGGGGTGATGAGAGGACGAGGGATGCTGCCTGGCACACAGAGAGAGAGAGAGTGGGTGAGATCCTGGGGGGCATCACCCCAGGGCAGGGGGCTCCTGTCCCCAGCCCCCCACCAGCCCCGCCCAGTGGGCCCCCAACGCCATCCCCGGTAGGTCTCAGCGCCATGAGGGTGGGGGCCCAGAGGGAGGCAGCGTGTCCAGCCCCAGACCACTTCCACTCCCCCGCTCAGGGCTCCTCTGTCTGCCCATTACCAGCGGCAATAACATTAGTTCAGCCCAGGCCCCGCTGCCCACCTGCTGCCCATGCAGATGGGCTGAAAGGGAGAGACGCTCCCTGCCCGGGAGGCGCCCCCCACAGCTACCCCCTCCCCATGCCAACCCACCAGCCCAGCCTCCTGCCCAGCCCCATATCCCCCTCACAACCACCCCCTCCCCCCGCAGCCACCTCTTCCCCATGCCAACCCAGCTTCCCAGCCTCCTCCCCAGCCACATATCCCTCCCTCACAGGCCCTCCTCCCCCCCACAGCCCCTCATCCCCCCCATGACCACCCCCTCCCCATGTCAACCCACCAGCCCAGCCTCCTGCCCAGCCCCATATCCCTCCCCCACAGGCCCTCCTCCCCCCCACAGCACCTCATCCCCCCCATGGCCACCCCCTCCCCATGTCAACTCACCAGCCCAGCCTCCTGCCCAGCCGCATATCCCACCCTACGGCCATCCCTTCCCCAGCCCCCCATATACCACACAGCCACCCCCCTCCGAGCCCCCTCATCCCTCCCACAGTCCCCTCAGCCCCGCCACAGCCACCCCGACCTCACCCCCCAGCCAGCCAGCCCCACCCTGTCACCCCCCACGGGCATGAACTGGGACTTCACTGGCATCCCCGGCACCTGAGCCCCCCTCCTGTCCTCTGGCGGTGAGGATTGGGGTCCCCGCCCCCCTCTCCTCTCAGCATGCAAGCAGCCCCAGGCGTGAAGGGTTTAAACGTCCCCCCCAGCCTTGCCCAGCCAGGACCAGCCCCCCAGCTGGTGCACTTGCAGCAGCCTGTGCTCGCAGCCCAATTCGATTACCCCGGTGCGGGGCTATTTATAACCTGCTTGCCCGTCTGCGCGGCCGGATGTGCCGGGGCCTCGTGCTGCAGCCCAGCTGGGCCCCGGCGGCCACGCACCGGGACAGAGCCGCACCAGCCTGTCCTTGGAGCCTGGGCAGGGGAGCTCCTGGCTACGCCAGCCCTGGCCTCTTCCAGCAGGGGGTGCTGTGGGGAGCAGGGCAGGAGCTGGCTTGTGGGGGGGGGGGTCTGGCGCCAGGATTCCTGTGGGGAGCTGGGCAGGGGCTGGCTTGGGGGGAGCTGTGCCACACCCCATAATGCCCTGGGGCCCTTGCCGCTCCCTGCAGCTATCCCACCATGCCCTGGGACCTATGTGAAATCTCCCATAATCCACTGTTATCCCACAATGCCCTGGGGCCGGTGCTCCCAGTTACTCCAGTCCCCGCATGAGGCCATCGTAGGGGACTCTCAGGAATCACTTTCCAGAAGTTGAGAGGCAAGAGACAGCTATCCCACAATGCCCTGGGGCCTGTGCCGCTCCCCACTGCTATCCCACAATGCCCTGGGGCCTGTGCCGCTCCCCACTGCTATCCCACAATGCCCTGGGGCCTGTGCCGCACCCCACAATGCCCTGGGGCCTGTGCTGCTCCCCACAGCTATTCCACAATGCCTTGGGGCCTGGGCCGCACCCCACTGCTATCCCATAATGCCCTGGGGCCCATGCCGCTCCCCACTGCTATCCCACAATGCCCTTGGGCCTGTGCCGCACCCCACAATGCCTTGGGGCCTGTGCGAAATCACCTGCACCCCACTGCTGTTGAAAACGAAGCTGGGAATTGTGGGATAGCTTCCCAGAGTGCATTGTTGCCAACCTGGCTCTGTGACCCAGGAGCACCTTGGCCCCTCCCCTGCCTGCTGGGACAGGGAGCCGTGGGGCTGGCAGCAGCGCCCTGGCCAGAGACAGGACAGCCCCCTTGGGGGGATTCCAGCCCCCGCCCAGGGCGCTGCCAATGCCCGGGCTCTGAGCCCTGGCCGCTCAGCCGCGGCTGGCACCATAGGAGTTAATGCTCCCCGCGGGCAGCTGGCTCAGGGCAGCCGGTTCAGAGCTACTGGGAACAAGTCTGCAAATTAGTTTGTCTCCGGCGACGTCACCACAGGCAGTTCTGCCACCAGGAGGGGGAGCCACGGCCCCCCCATGGGTCAGCACTGACCATGCCTCATAATGGGGATGAAGGGCCGAGACCAGCCAGGCCCCTGAAAGACCCCAACGGCCCAGGCCCTGTGCCCAGCCCCTTGGGCGACCAACCCCTGCTCTGACCAGCCCCTGGCATCGGGGTTATGGGGAGAGGTGAGGGCTCTGGGCAGGGAGCGCCCAGGGGCTGGGTCTTGTGGGGGGCTGGCAGAGCTCCCTGCAGGGGCTGGGGGTCAGCGCCTGAGGTGGGGTTTAGGGGCAGCTAGCTTCTCCTGATCCCCTCAGGTGCTGGGTCACTGCCCCCTGGCACCAGCGTCGGCAGAGACAAGCCCTGGGGTCTGCTCTGGCGGGGAGGGGAACCCTGGCAATGGGGCCTTAGCCCAGGGTCCCTTCGCAGCCAGAGTCCCTACTGGGTCCCGTTCCCAGCCGTGTCCCTGGCTCTGTGTGCTGGGGCCAGCCCCCGCCCCCCCAGCTTGGTGCCTCAGTTTCCCCCCAATGACCCTGATACTCCTCCCTGCTGGGAACGTGCTGGGAGTGCGGCTGGAGGGGTGGGGTCTGGCGCCAGGATTCCTGCGGGCTGCAGAGCTGGCCTGGGAAATAGGGGGGGGCCGGGGGCCTAGAGCGAGGGGACATACTCTGCCGGCCCCCATGCCCTTCGCCCCTCCATAGGGCTGGATACAACCGTAACAGCTCATCTTACCCTCCTGCCACCCCGAGGAGCTGGGTTAAGGCTACTCCCATCCCCCGCCGGAAAGGGCCCATCTCTGCCCTGTCTGGGCAGGGCCCGGTGGGACGGGCACTTGCGCAGGGCTGGGGCCCCTGGAGCGCCGGCACCACAGAGAACTAACGGCTCACGCCTGGGCATCCCCCCCGGCTGCCCCTCCAAAGTCTCTCTGGCCTGTCACACAGACCACGTTTTCACTCGCTTTGCACCCATATTTGGTGCCAGATTTCTCCAGCACCCGCCAGGCCCCTGCCATGCCTCCAACGCCTGCCATGCCCCCAGCCCCCCCCAACCTCTGTGAGTGACGCCCTCCCCCAGCCTCTCTGCCCACAGGCTACGCTGCCCTTGGGGCCTGGCACACGTGCCAGGGGCTGTCAGTGCCTCCTTGGCTCCTGCCCCGTGCACCCCTCCCGGCCCCTTGTCGCCCCTGCAGAGCTGAGTCGAGTTACAACCCAAGTCCCCTGGCTCCTTCCCTGTCCACACCCTACCCCCCTCGCTCCAGGCTGGACGGCTGGTACCTGCCGGGGGCCAGGCCAGTGCTGGAGGGAGCCCAGCCACTGACGCCTGCTCTGAATGCCGGCGTAATAGTGCGGCACGGCCACGGGCACTGGGCGAGCTCCAGAGAACCCCACAGGGAGAACTCCGGGCCTCATACACCAGGGCTTCGGCGCCAGGACTCCGGTGCCAGGCCCCTGGCAGAGCTGACCGTTCGTCATGGCACACGGGCTAGGATCCAGGGTTGTTCCCTGTCTGGGGCGCAACACAAAAACCGGCCCCGTTTCCCTGCGGCCCCGCGGCCCAGCGCCAGCTGGCGAGGTCTGGGGGGTGGGATCCCGGGCGTGGCCAGCTACCGCCCAGCGCTGGGCACTCGCTCTGCAGGGGGAAGCACCCTCACACAGTGCCATTGGTCCTCCCCACCCGGCCTTACACCCTGTGACCTCCCCCAGCGAGACCCCGACTCGACCTGCCAGCTGCCCCTCAACCCCTCCCGTCCCGCTCTTCTGAACAGCTCCACCCGAACTCATATCAGCTACATGGAGCGGGACAGCTCCCACCCTCACTGCCAGTGCCCCTCACGCCCGACCCACAGCCCCTGCCAGGCCAGCCCTCGGCTCCCCCCCATCACTGCCAGTGCCCCTCACGCCCGACCCACAGCCCCTGCCAGCCCAGCCCTGCCCCCCCATCACTGCCAGTGCCCCTCACACCCAACCCACAGCCCCTGCCAGCCCAGCCCTGCCCCCCCATCACTGCCAGTGCCCCTCACGCCCGACCCACAGCCCCTGCTACCCCAGCCCTGGGCTCCCCCCCATTACTGCCAGTGCCCCTCACGCCCGACCCACAGCCCCTGCCAGCTCAGCCCTCGGCTCCCCCCCATCACTGCCAGTGCCCCTCACGCCCGACCCACAGCCCCTGCTACCCCAGCCCTGGGCTCCCCCCCATCACTGCCAGTGCCCCTCACGCCTGACCCACAGCCCCTGCTACCCCAGCCCTGGGCTCCCCCCCATTACTGCCAGTGCCCCTCACGCCCGACCCACAGCCCCTGCCAGCTCAGCCCTCGGCTCCCCCCCATCGCTGCCAGTGCCCCTCACGCCCGACCCACAGCCCCTGCTACCCCAGCCCTCGGCTCCCCCCCATCACTGCCAGTGCCCCTCACGCCCGACCCACAGCCCCTGCCAGCCCAGCCCTGCCCCCCCATCACTGCCAGTGCCCCTCACGCCCGACCCACAGCCCCTGCCAGCCCAGCCCTCGGCTCCCCCCCATCACTGCCAGTGCCCCTCACGCCCGACCCACAGCCCCTGCTACCCCAGCCCTCGGCTCCCCCCCATCACTGCCAGTGCCCCTCACGCCCGACCCACAGCCCCTGCCAGGCCAGCCCTCGGCTCCCCCCCATCACTGCCAGTGCCCCTCACGCCTGACCCACAGCCCCTGCCAGCCCAGCCCTCGGCTCCCACCCCATCACTGCCAGTGCCCCTCACGACTGACCCACAGCCCCTGCCAGCCCAGCCCTCGGCTCCCCCCCATCACTGCCAGTGCCCCTCACGCCCGACCCACAGCCCCTGCCAGGCCAGCCCTGCCCCCCCCATCACTGCCAGTGCCGCTCATGCCCGACCCACAGCCCCTGCCAGGCCAGCCCTGGCTCCCCCCCATCGCTGCCCATGCCCCTCACTCCCGGGGAGAAGTGGCCCAGGCATCCGGGTGGGTCACCTGACCAGCAGGGGGTGATGCTGCTTCAAACCTCCGAGCCCGAAAGGTCCTGGGAGGGGTTAACCTGGCCGAGGACTGAGCCATGGGGCGGCCCCCGGAGCCCAGGAGGGGACACCTGGACCAGCCCCACCCAACTCCCTTCCCAAAGGAGGAGTTGGGCCCTGTCCTGTTCCGGAGCCCAGAAGGGCACCTGCCCCAGAGGAGATGGACTGATGGGGGGGCATGAGAAGGCAGGTGAGAGCATGGGGGTATCCTGAGGGGTAGGGGGAGCAGGGGTACCCTGGGGGGAAGGGGATCTCCTGGGGTGGGAGGGGGGCACAGAGCAGGAGGAGACCAGGGGGCTGGCAGGGGGGACTTTGCCCTATCAGCACAATTCCCCAACTCCCTGCCCCCGTCCCCCGGGGCTCTGATGCCCCAGGCCCCCGCCATCCCCACACGGTGCAGGGCTCTGATCTCCCCTGAACCCAATGTCTTGACACCCCCCCCATGCCCATACCCGGGCACCCGCAGCCCCACATGTCAGCACCCCCACCCTGTGCCCCACGCCTGGGCCCCCCAGCCCCATAAAACCCACGCCCTACCTTATGCCCCATGCCTGGCCCCCCCCAGCCCCACATGCCAGCACCCCACCTTATGCCAGGGCCCCCCCAGCCCCACATGTCAGCGCCCCCATCAGCCTGGGACGTGGTCTCACCTTGCAGGGCTCCCGGGACAGGGAGTCACCGGGGGGCTGGGGGTAGGGGGCAGGGTCCGTAGCCCTCTGCTGGGCCGTCTCCGCCTGATGCCATGGGGCCCCCGGTGCCAGCCCAGCCCCTCGCCCTCCGCGGGTCAATCCGCGGGCAGCAGCGGGTCCGGGCGGCGTCCAGAAGCGCCGGCTCCGCGCGACTGAGTGACCCAGGGAGGGAGCCGCAGAGACAGCCCGGCCCCGCCGACGGGTTAACCCCTGCGCTGCCGGACCCCCCCCCCCGCGGGTGAACCCCCGCGGTGCCGGACCCCCCTCGCCCCGCGGGTTAACCCCCGCGGTGCCGGACCCCCCTCGCCCCGCGGGTTAACCCCTGCGGTGCCGGACTCCCTCGCCCCGCGGGTGAACCCCTGCGCTGCCAGACACCCCCCCCCCCCGGCTGGTTAACCCCTGCGCTGCCGGACCCCCCCGCTGGTGAACCCCTGCGCTGCCGGACCCCTCCCTCCCCCGCGGCGGCGGGTTAACCCCTGCGCTACTGGCCTCACAAGCAGGTTAACCCTTTAACTGCCGACCCCTCTTCAGCAGGCTAATCCCTTCTCTGCCAGCCTCCCTCGAGCGCGTTAACCCCTTCACTGCTGCCCTCAGCATGTCGGTTAACCCCTTCAGGGCCGGGTCCCTGGCAGCGGGTTAACCCCTTCAGCGCCAAGCCTCCATGAGCAGGTTAACCCCTTCAGCACCAGGCCCCACCAGCAGCGAGTTAACCTCTTCAGCACTGGGCTCCCTGCTAGAAGGTTAACCTCTTCACTGCTGGACTCCCCGTGAGAGGGGTTAACCCCTGTGTTGCCAGGCTCCCCAACAAGTGGGTTAACTCCTGCAGCGTCAGCCCCCGGATGAGCAGTGTGAACCCCTGCAGCGCCGCCCTCCCCTGTGAGCAGGTTTAACCCCGTCAGCCCACGCATGGCTAGCAAATGTGGTTAACCCCTTCATCACCAGACTCCCAACAAGCGGGGTTAACCATTTCACTATCAGCCTCCCCGGCGAGTGGGGTTAACCTCTTCCCTGCCAGCCCTCCCAAATGAGGTTAACCCCTGCAGTGCCAAACTCCCAGGGCCAGCAGGCTCAATCTCCTTCACAGCCAGCCTCCCCAAGTAAGCAAGTGGGTTTAACTCCTGGAGTGCCAGCCTCCCCAGCAAGCCAGGTTAACCACTTCCATGCCAGCTTCCCTGGGCTGGACCAGGGTGATCCCTTTCTGTGCCAGCCTTCCCACATTGAAGTGGTCTAACCCATGCGGTGCCAGCTTTCCTGTGCCAATGAGTAATTTAAATAGCAGTTACCAAAGTCAGACATTCTTACATCAGCAAGTCTGGATAACATCCAAGAGTTCTAGAAGAGCTGGCTGAGGAGCAGCTGGACCGTTACTGTGGGTTTTCAATAAGTCTTGGTGCACTGGGGAAGTTCCAGGAGACGGGAAGAAAGTGAATCTTGGGCCAATATTTAAAAAGGGCAAATGGGGTGACCTGGGTAATTATCGGCTCATCACCCTGACACTGATCCCAGGCAAGATAACGGAGCAGCTGATCCAGGACTCTATTAATAGAGAATAGAAGGAGGGTGATGTAATTAATACCAATCAACATGGAAAATGGATCCTGTCAAGCTAATCGGATATCTTTCTTTCACAGGTTTGACTGACAAAGGTTACAGTGTGGGTGCCCCATCCTTAGATATCAGTAAGGCATTTGGCAGTTTGCTTAGAAAACTAGAACAATATAAAATGAACATGGGAACCATTAAATCAGGGGTCTCAAACATACGGCCCACGGGCCACATGCGGCCCGCGGAGTTATTTCCTGCGGCCCGCCATAGGTGCCGACTCCACTGGCAGCCAAGCTCCAACCATTACTGAGTGTTTATATTTGATTAAAACCCCTCTTTGCATTACAGTGTTTAAAAAGTGAATACATTGACTTTGAATAGAATACTCTATTACTCTTCATTTTTGACTATACTTTTGTATCATTGTATGAAAAGGTTTCAGTGATGCGGCCCTCGGGCCAATTTATTCGTTCTCATGTGGCCCTCGTGATTTGAGTTTGAGATCCCTGTATTAAATGTCTTAAACCCAGGCTAACCGGCAGGTCTCAAAATGTAACCGTAAATGGGAATTGTCACTTAGCAGGTGGGTATCTAGTGGGGTCCTGTCCTTGGCCCTACACTATTTAACATTTTTATCAGAGCCCTGAAAGAAAACATAAAGTCATCAGTGATCACGTTGGCAGATGGTGCAAAGATCTGGGAAATAGTGTTGGTCTGTCGGCCGCTGATATAGAGCGGTCTGAACCGCTTGGTCAACGGGGCACAAGCAATGAATACGGCTAAATATAAATGGATACACCCAGGGACAACGGAGATAGGCCATGCCTACATGATGGGGGATTCCACGCTGCAAAGCAGCGACTGACAAAGCTGTGGGGATCACGGTGACCAATCAGCTGAGCCAGGTGCTCCCAGTGTGATGCTGGGGCCAAAGGAGTTAACAGGATCCTGGGAGGCACACGGCGCAGAGCGGTGATTTCCCCTCTGTATTTGGTGCTGCTGGGGTCCTGTGCCCAGTGCCGGTGCCCACCGTTCAAGAAGGACGTGGCTAAAGAGAGAGAAGAGAAGAGCCACAGGAATGCTCAAAGCCTTAGAAAACCTGCCTTGCAGTGACAGGGAGCTCCACCAGAAGCTCCAACCTTTCAGTTTAACAGAGAGAAGGTGAAGGGGCAACTTGTTTGCAGTCTCTAAGTACCCACGGGGGGGGGGGGGGGGGATGGACAAATATTTAACCCTGGGCTCTTCAGTCTAGCAGAGCCGGGTGGAACACGAGGTGATGCCTGGAAAGAAGGGGTATGTCGGTAGCAAGGAGGGGAATTACCATGGGATGGTGAGCTTGGCCCCAGTTCATACAGGGATGAACTCAGGGCCTCTGTCCTGCGGGAGGTCAGAGTAGCCGACCCTTAGTTGGGCATCCTTGGGGAGATAACCCGCCTGGCACCAGCCTCCTGGAGTGGGGCAGGGTTAACCCCTGCAGTGCCAGGCTCCCGACGCCACCACCCGGTTTAACCCCCTCCGTGCCAGGAATGCGGTTTGACCTTTGAGGAGAAGGGATTAAGCTCCAATTTGCCAAGCACCCTGTCCTGGGATGAACCCTTTCTCTGCAGGGCTCCAGGAGTTAATTCTCTCCCTGCCAGGCTGTGAGGAGCAGGCTGCTCCCCCACCCCTGCCTGGGTCCCATCCGCAGCGTTCATAGAATCATAGAATATCAGGATTGGAAGGGACCTTAGAAGATCATCTAGTCCAACCCCCCTGCTCAAAGCAGGACCAATCCCCAATTTTTGCCCCAGATCCCTAAATGGCCCCCTCAAGGATTGAACTCACAACCCTGGGTTTAGCAGGCCAATGCTCAAACCACTGAGCTGTCCCTCCCCCATCCTCCTTAACCCATCGCAGCCTCTGGGGATAGCCTTGGCTGCTGCCCAGTGCTGCCCAAGGAGGCTGGGTTAACCATGCCGCTGCCAGAGCCTGTGGGGAGGGACCTGACTATCTTGCCCCAGCTCTAGAGGAGGTGGGGCCTCTCCCTCCCCCGCGCTGCTCAACTGATGGATTTACCTGCCATGGCCCTGCCCACTGATTGAAGGGGTGGGTCTATGTAAATTAGGGGACTGAGTCATTCTGTGACAGGCAGACCCTCTGTCACCTTAGTAACCCCGATGCCACCCCCATGGGAGGTCCTCTCTCAGAAAAGCTGCTGCCATGGGGGGGGGGGGGGGGGGGCTGTTCCCTCTTCTCAGCCAAGGTGGAGCCCCAGAACTGTGGAGACATGAAGGAAACCAGCTTCACAGACCCCTATCTGCTAGGATCAGCCCCTGCACGGGAAAGGGTCCCAAGGCTACATAGGGAATCAGAGACAGCCAGGGATAGAACCCAGGAGTCCTGGCTCCCAGGCCCTCTCCTCTACCCACTAGACCCCCTACCCACTGCCAGGTGTCGTGGTTAACCGCACGTGCATCATTTCCCAATGATCAGCCAGACACAAAATGTACCCGCCTGCAGCCCTCCCCTCCACCATGCCCCCTGTGCCATGAGCTGGTCAGTGCTCAGCAGTGCAGCAGGAACCTTGAACCTGGGTGAGCGGGGCTTGGGCTGGAGGCTGGGGAATGAGCCTTCAGGTCACGGAGGATTCATTTCCTCCAGCTCATAAAGTTTCTATAAACAAAGTTTCTGCAACAATGAGTAGATTGTTCCCGGCCTGGAAGTGACAAGGGGGCAAAGGACGCGTCTTCCTGGAAACCACTGAGTGCTGCAGCGCCGGGCGAGTGATGTAGCCAGGGCTGCTCTGCCTCCATAGGCACTGCTGAGCCAGGGACCCAGTGCGGTGCTGGGGCCTGGGCTGCAGGGAGCCGGGTGGGGGCTCAGCAGGGGGCGCTGTGCTGCAGGGAGCGGGGTGGGGGCTCAGCAGGGGGCGCTGGGCTGCAGGGAGCGGGGTGGGGGCTCAGCAGGGGGTGCTGGGCTGCAGGGAGCGGGGTGGGGGCTCAGCAGGGGGCGCTGGGCTGCGGGGAGCGGGGTGGGGGCTCAGCAGGGGGCGCTGGGCTGCAGGGAGCTGGGTGGGGGCTCAGCAGGGGGCGCTGGGCTGCAGGGAGCGGGGTGGGGGCTCAGCAGGGGGCGCTGGGCTGCGGGGAGCTGGGTGGGGGCTCAGCAGGGGGCGCTGGGCTGCGGGGAGCGGGGTGGGGGCTCAGCAGGGGGCGCTGGGCTGCGGGGAGCTGGGTGGGGGCTCAGCAGGGGGCGCTGGGCTGCAGGGAGCTGAGTGGGGGCTCAGCAGGGGGCGCTGGGCTGCAGGGAGCGGGGTGGGGGCTCAGCAGGGGGCGCTGGGCTGCAGGGAGCTGGGTGGGGGATAAGCAGGGGGCGCTGGGCTGCAAGGAGCGGGATTGGGGCTCAGCAGGGGGCGCTGTGCTGCAGGGAGCGGGGTGGGGGCTCAGCAGGGGGCGCTGGGCTGCAGGGAGCGGGGTGGGGGCTCAGTAGGGGGCGCTGGGCTGCAGGGAGCCGGGCGGGGGCTCAGCAGGGGGCGCTGTGCTGCAGGGAGCGGGGTGGGGGCTCAGCAGGGGGCGCTGGGCTGCAGGGAGCGGGCTCAGCAGGGGGCGCTGGGCTGCGGGGAGCGGGGTGGGGGCTCAGCAGGGGGCGCTGGGCTGCGGGGAGCGGGGTGGGGGCTCAGCAGGGGGCGCTGGGCTGCAGGGAGCGGGGTGGGGGCTCAGCAGGGGGCGCTGGGCTGCAGGGAGCGGGCTCAGCAGGGGGTGCTGGGCTGCAGGGAGCAGGGTGGGGGCTCAGCAGGGGGCGCTGGGCTGCGGGGAGCGGGGTGGGGGCTCAGCAGGGGGCGCTGGGCTGCGGGGAGCGGGGTGGGGGCTCAGCAGGGGGCGCTGTGCTGCAGGGAGCGGGGTGGGGGCTCAGCAGGGGGCGCTGGGCTGCAGGGAGCGGGGTGGGGGCTCAGCAGGGGGCGCTGGGCTGCAGGGAGCGGGGTGGGGGCTCAGCAGGGGGCGCTGTGCTGCAGGGAGCGGGGTGGGGGCTCAGCAGGGGGCGCTGGGCTGCGGGGAGCGGGGTGGGGGCTCAGCAGGGGGCGCTGTGCTGCGGGGAGCGGGGTGGGGGCTCAGCAGGGGGCGCTGTGCGGCAGGGAGCGGGGTGGGGGCTCAGCAGGGGGCGCTGGGCTGCAGGGAGCAGGGTGGGGGCTCAGCAGGGGGTGCTGGGCTGCAGGGAGCGGGGTGGGGGCTCAGCAGGGGGCGCTGGGCTGCAGGGAGCGGGGTGGGGGCTCAGCAGGGGGCGCTGGGCTGCAAGGAGCTGGGCAGGACCCTTCCCGGTTCCCGGGGTGTGCTGAGCTCTGCTCCGTGTGCGGCCCGTAGGCTGCGCGGTGGCTGGAGCGACGCGGGCCCAGTCCAGACACAGGGTGTCGGCGTGAACACGACTCGCCCCGGGAGCTCCAGCCCGGCCCGGTGCGGGGCCGGTTGGCACTGGGCCGGCGCAGCTGGACTCTGTGCGGACACGGCCGGGTGGACGTACGCTGCTGGTGGGACTGGGCCTGGCTGGGGGGAGCCCCTGCTTCAGGCCTGCTCCATTCCCCAGCCGCTCCGGGGGCTGGAATCCCATCCCCGGCCGGCCCCTGCCTGGCCAGCCCGGCCAGTGCTGAGCACAGGCCCCGGTCAGTCGGGGGAACCCCCCCGGCCCGGTCAGTCGGGGGAACCCCCCCGCCCCGCCCATTCACGCGCCCAGCCAGTGACCCCGGCTCATGTTTCCTGCCCATTGACAAAGCTGTAAATTCCCCTCGCAGACTCTTCCTTCCGGCCTGAAAATACCGCTCCGGTGTGTGTGTGTGTGTGTGTTTATCCTGCCAGGGTGTGTGTTTGTTATCCTGCCAGGGTGTGTGTGTGTGTTTATCCTGCCAGGGTGTGTGTGTGTGTGTGTTTATCCTGCCAGGGTGTGTGGGTGGGTGTGTTTGTTATCCCGCCTGGTGTGTGTGTGTGTGTGGGTGGGTGGGTGGGTGGATAGGTGTGTGTGTGTTATCCTGCCAGGGGGTGGGTGGATAGGTGTGTGTGTATTTGTTATCCTGCCAGGGTGTGTGTGTGGATGGGTGGGTGTTATCTTGCCAGGGCGTGTGTGGGTGTGCGGGGTGTGTGTGGATAAATGTGTGTGTGTTATCCTGCCAGGGTATGTGTGTGTATGTGTGTGGGGTGGATAGGGGTGTGTGTGTGTGTTATCCTGCCAGGGTATGTGTGTGTATGTGTGTGGGGTGGATAGGGGTGTGTGTGTTATCCTGCCAGGTGTGCGTGTGGGGGAGTGTGTGTGTGTGTGTGCTATCCCGCCAGGGTGTGTGTGCGTGTGGAGGGTGTAGAGGAGGATGTGTGTCAGGGTGTGTGTGGGGGGGAGTGTCTGTGTGTGCTATCCCGCCAGGGTGTGTGTGCGTGTGGAGGGTGTGGAGGAGGATGTGTGTCAGGGTGTGTGTGTGGGGGAGTGTGTGTGTGCTATCCCGCCAGGGTGTGTGTGCGTGTGGAGGGTGTGGAGGAGGATGTGTGTCAGGGTGTGTGTGTGGGGGAGTGTGTGTGCTATCCCGCCAGGGTGTGTGTGCGTGTGGAGGGTGTGGAGGAGGATGTGTGTCAGGGTGTGTGTGTGGGGGAGTGTGTGTGCTATCCCGCCAGGGTGTGTGTGCGTGTGGAGGGTGTGGAGGAGGATGTGTGTGTGTGTGTGTGTGTGTGTGTGTGTGTGTGCTATCCCGCCAGGGTGTGTGTGCGTGTGGAGGGTGTGGAGGAGGATGTGTGTCAGGGTGTGTGTGTGTGTGTGTGTGTGTGTGTGTGTGCTATCCCGCCAGGGTGTGTGTGCGTGTGGAGGGTGTGGAGGAGGATGTGTGTCAGGGTGTGTGTGTGGGTCCGGTTACCACCTGGCTGATATTTGACCAGCCTGGCTGGTTTTTTAGGGATTTGCCAGTTGCCAGAACAATAATTTTAATCCGCCGGGTTTTCCACGTGGCTCTAAGATTTGCATCGTTCTCCCCAGACCCGGGGCCAGCTCACATTACACGGTTCTGCCTCCAGCTCCCGGTGCTGCCCCTTCCGCCGGCTGCGTGCTCCGCTCCCAGTGCAAACCTGCCGCAAACACGGCAGCCGCCTGCCCCGCAGCACGCCACTGCCACACGCGGGTGGGAGTCACGCGTGGGAGCGGGGCACGCGCGCTTTTCTCGCTCTTAGCTCTACGTGGTCTCTCTAGAGACGATAAGTGGCTGGTGGGGAGTTGCCTTGGGGGGCGGGGCTGGCCTTTGGGCGGGGGGAGGGTGCCGGGGTTTCTTGCATTTCAAAGGTGGTAACTTTAGGGGGGGGGTGGGGTTGGCTTGGCCAGTCCACAAAGGCCAGGAGAATGGCACCGGATTGCCCCTTCGCCGGCCCGCCAGCCTCAGCCAGAGATCGCAACACAATCGGAGCAGAACCAGGGACTTCTGGCCTGCCCCGCCGCCCTCTCAGACACACAAGGAGGTGGGGGGGTGGGGGGACTGGCTGGCTCAGGGGGCAGGGAATGGGACACGGGGCCTTTCCCCTCTAGGGGGCGCCTGCTCCCATCCAGCGCCGGTGCAGGGGGTTCGCTGGCTCCTCTGGGTTGCAGAGTCCCCCTGGTGGGGAATGGGGGAACTACACCCTGGCAAAGCCTGATCTTGGGGTGCACCCAGGATTGGCCCCTCCAGCCCCATGGTGTGGGTGGCAGGGGGCAGTTCGGAATAACCTGCCCCCCCAAAACACTGGGGCAGGTGCCCCAGCTTCCATGTGCTGCAAACAGCAGGGATGGAGGTAGGAGGGGCTGGATCCGGGCCCTTTGCCTCCCCACACGCAGGCCTCTGGCATGGACACTGGCCAGAGTGGGGGGCAGCAGCAGGATCCTTATTGGCTCTGCAGTCCCAGCCACTAGGGGGTGATATCGCACATGGCCACGTGTCGGACTCAGCCCCAATCCCGGCTCGTCCGCATCCCCCAGCCCCAGCCTGGGAGGGGTTTGGCCCCTTACTGGCTCCTCTAACCCCTCCGGCAGGGGCCTGGGGATTTGCTGCTGAGCACCAGAAAAATGCCCAGTGGGTGTATGTGTGAAGGGGGCAGAAAGTGGGGAAAGAGTTTCCCAAAGACTCCACTGCACAGAGGGGAAACTGAGGCACGGCATGGGGAAAGGACTCACCCAAGGTCGCCCACGCTGGCGGAACAGGACCCAGGAGTCCTGACTCCCTGCTTGGAGCCCCATCCCCCCGCCACATGCAGCTCATTGCCAGTCACTATCATTATTATCATGCATATCCTGGCTGGCAGTGCCGGGGCCCCGGGGGAGTTCGGGCCCCCAGGCTGGGCATGGCACAGACAAAGCAGGTGGCCCAAGACTCTCCCACCTCCCAGGTGCCATCCCAGGCTCCCTGCCATACCCCACCCCTCTGTTCACCCAGCCATGTCCCAGCTCCCCCAGTCCCCACAGTCAACAGCATATCTCAGTCTCAACCCCCCATGTCCCAACCCCCCACTCTCACGTCCCATCTGTGTTACCTGTCCCCCTTTCTATGCCCAGCCCCTCAGGTGGCTCCGTGGCTGGGCTGAGGCCCATGGGACTGGGGGACACAGGGGAACGGCAGCTTGTGGTGCTGACCCTGGGGGCTGGGAGCAATGGAAATGCAGAGCCAGGGGGCTCAGGGTGAGGGCAGCTCTGTCAGGGGCCTAGTGGGGAGCCCCCTCCTGACCCCCCTCCCCACATCTGGGAGGGTAAAGGCAGAGCTGCCCCCCCATGGAATTGTGCCAGGGCCCTTCCACCCAGCCAGCACCCACAGGCCTGGGAGTGGAGGCTGGGGCCAGGCCGCGGGTCTCCCTCTGGCCTGCCCCCGGGGGGCCTTGCAAGGGACCAGCTGGGGCAGAGAGCCCTGAAGGGGCCCTGGCCAGGAATCGTCCCCAGGGGAAGGGTCAGGGGCCCCGTCGCTCCCCAAAGAGGAGCAGATCGGGCCAGGGGTGGAGCCTGGCAGCGGGGGTGGAGTCTGGGGCAGGGGGGACCCTGCAGGGGTGGAGCCTGTCAGCAGGGGTGGAGTCTGGGGCAGGGGGGACCCTGCAGGGGTGGAGCCTGGCAGCGGGGGTGGAGTCTGGGGCAGGGGGGAAACCTGGTAGCGGGGATGGAGTCTGGGGCAGGGGGGACCCTGCAGGGGTGGAGTCTGGGGCAGGGGGGAAGCCTGGCAGCAGGGGTGGAGTCTGGGGTAGGGAGGACCCTGTGGGGGTAAAACCTGGGGCAGAGGAGACCCTAGAGGCGGAGCCTGGGGCAGCTGGGTGTTGCAGGAGGCAGCCATCAGGCAGGTCAGCATCCTGCTCCGGGCAGTGCCCAGCCCCTCTGAGCCAGAAGGGCCGCCTGAGGAATCGGCGCTTCCTGGCTGGGAACAATGGGCCATGAATCACTGGTGTCCCTGGGAGGATGCCCTGCCGGGAACCTCCTGCTGCACCATGGGACCCACTTCGGGTGAATACGGGCTCGTCCCTTCCGGTTCTGCTGCATCTTGGTGCTGGGCCGGGGTCCCTGTATAAACACCCCATGCGCCCTACACCAGAGGTGGCTGCATCTAGGCGCAGGGACCCTGTATAAACAGCCCCACCCCAGAAGCGGCTGCATCTCAGCACCATGCCTGTGGCTGGATATCAGATAACTGGTTCCAAAGCGCTTTGCTGGAATGGGGAGATCGTCTGAGACCCTCTGCCAAGGCCCTTCCGGGGGGCTGGAGAGGGGGCAGGGAACAGGCCTCACTCTAGGGATGCCCCCTCCCCAGTATGGCCAGCCCTAGAGAAACGCTATTTAATAATTAGCAGTGAAGCTGACAGGGGTGGGGGAGTCCCTGACAAGGCCTCGGCACCCGCTGGCCTGGAGCCGGATTTTAGTGGTGCCGAGACCTTGCCGCGGTCTCCTCCACAGAGGTCACCATCAGGGGGCTGCCCTGGCAGGTTGGCACTGTGATGAGCACGCGGCAGCGTGGCTTGGCACTGGCATTCTCCTGCGTGGGCATGGGGAGCAGGTGACTCGGGCGGGCGAGCGCTGGGCTCAGGCGGGTATAACCACCCCTAGGGGAAGTGAGTCCGGGCCGAGGGCAGGTGGGGACGGACAGAGGCTCCGCGGAGGGTCACAGTGGGTTTTCCGAGGTAGTTTTCATGCAGGGAGCTGGGCGGAGGGGGACTCGCTAGGATTGTGTTCAAGGAGAGGGGTTTGGGGTTGGTTTGTTTGCTCAGTAAACGACGTAGCACATTTCACTCGGGCACACGCAGCACTTTGGGCCAACGTGTCAGGTTTGGAACCAATTTCTAAATGAGAATTCCTGGGGGACTTTTTAAAACTTTTGTTTCAAATTGTGGGGCCAGTTCCACGCTCGCTCGCTTCTTTTTGCTGTTTTATTCCTGGGTGAAATGGAAGGGGAATTTCTGACTTTTACTGTCCACAGGGGAAAATGGGGGGGGGGGCTTTTTGTTTGTGGGGGAGACAACCATAAGGTGCTGGGCGGGGTTAGAAGTTACTACAGAGAACTTTTTCCTGGGTGTCTGGCTGGTGAGTCTTGCCCACATGCTCGGGGTTCAGCTGATCGCCATATTTGGGGTCGGGAAGGAATTTTCCTCCAGGGTAGATTGGCAGAGGCCCTGGAGGTTTTTCACCTTCCTCTGCAGCATGGGGCACGGGTCACTTACCGGAGGATTCTCTGCATCTTGAAGTCTTTAAACCATGATTTGAGGACTTCAATAGCTGAGACATAGGTGAGAGGATTATTCCAGGAGTGGGTGAGTGGGATTCTGTGGCCTGCATTGTGCAGGAGGTCAGACTAGATGATCATAATGGTCCCTTCTGACCTTATAGTCTATGAGCCTATAAGTTTGACATGAAAGTGTTTTATGCAACACCTTTTTGGCCCGTGTCCTTGTTTGCGTGGGAAGACCAGTTACACCAGGGCTCACATGCGTTCCAGGGTCTGTGCCGCAAACAGAGCTTAAGAACTGGTCGCTATGGGCACTGGACTGGGAGCCAGGACTCCTGGGTTCTATCCCCAGCTCTGGGAGGGGAGCATGGTCTAGTGGTTAGAGCAGGGAGGGCTGCAGCGTGGTGGGTGTATGGAGCAGCAGAGGGGCTGCTTGTGAGGTGGGGGGGGGTCAGCGATACTGTGGGGGTGTCACTGGCAGAGTGGAGGGAGTCGTGATTAGAGATCGAGTCACAGGGTTTAAGGCTGGCGGGGAGCCATTAGAAGCTCTGGACTCAGCTCCTGGCTAACCCAGGCCATGGCATCTCCCCACTTCGCCCTGGATTGAGCCCCGTACCTTGCGTTTGGCTGAAGCATCACCCCCCAAAGGCAGCCAGGCTGCATGAAATGGAGACTCCACCACGGCCCCGGGGAGGCCGTTCCATGTGTTAACCTCCCTTGGAGCACAAGGGGGAATTTTCTGTCATATTTTTTTATGAGGCTCATGCCTGCCTCAGTTTCCCCCTGTACTCTGCATTGCTCCCCAGCGGGGGCTAAAGGGTTAAGTCTGCTCTTGGGGCAGTGCAGGAGGTGTGGTCACCTCCCTGTCTGGGGCCCAACAGCTGGGTCATGAAAATCCGAGACCGGATGACAAAGGGCCGGCGAGACAGAGCCTGGAACAGACCAGCTGGGCTGGTGGATGGTGCTGGCTGGGCTGGGTGGACCATAGCTTAACCTTGGTTCCTCTGGACTCCCCCACAGAGGCCTGATGCTGGGCTGCAGTCGACCAATCAGCCCGGTTCTGTTCTGCCCGCGCTGCTGGTGTCCCTGCAGATGCTGGGGGCGTCAGTCCCTGCAGGGGGGACAAGGCTCTCCCAGGAGCCCGGCTGGCCCTGGTGGGCAGAGCTCGCAGGGCACGGCAGGAGGGCTGGAGCCCAGAGGTTCAGCCTCAGAGACACGGAGGCCACGTGGCCGGCCCCGGAGGGCGAGTGAGACCCCCGGGGGGCCTGGCCCACTGACGGGTTCCTCCAGGAACCTTATCCCCAGCTGGCAAGTGTCCGGCTGCAGCCCCCGGCCCTTGTCCTGCCTCGGCTGGGTCAAAGAGCCCATTAGAGCTGGGTGGGCCTCCAGCTGGCTGCATCCACCTCCTGCAGATAATTATCCCGGCCCTTTCCCTTCCCAGCCCTCTGCACAACCCCCCCACCCCGCCCCGTCTCTGGGCCCAGCAGTAGGGTTACCGGGTGCCCAGTGGAAAGGGATCCTGGTGGCTCCGGGCGGCACCGCTAACTGGGCCGTTAAAAGTCCGGTCGGCGGCGCAGCAGGGCTAAGACCGGGTCCCGGAAGCAGTGGCCTGTTCGGCTCCTATGGGGTGAGGCGGCCACGAGGGCTTCACGCGCTGCCCCCGCCCCAAGTGCCGGCTCCGCAGCTCCCATTGGGCCGGGAACCGCAGCCAATGAGAGCTGCGGGGAAGGTGCCTCCAGGCGGGCGCTGCGCGCGGAGCCACCCGGTCGCCAGAGAGACGTGCCGGCCGCTTCGTGCCCAGAGCCGTCCCTAGGGTACGGCGAATTGGGGTGACTGCCCCAGGCCCCGCGCTTTGGGGGGCCCAGCGCGAGGAGGGTGGGGAGGTGAGGCTGGCGGGGGAGCGAGCAGGGTGAGGAGGCGAACGGGGAGGCAAGTGGGGGGGGGGGGGAACGAGGAGGAGCCCCCCTACCAGAACCTCCCCATCCCCCCAATGCCTCCTGCCCGCCAGCGGGCCTCACCGATCAGCGCCTCCCCCTCCCTCCCAGCGCCTCCCGCGGCTCCGATGTTTCATGAAGTCAGGAGGCGCTGGGGGGAGGGGAGAGGAGCGAGGGTGCAGCGCGCTCGGGGGAGGGGGCAGAACTCGGGGGGGGAAGGTGCAGGGAAGTGGTAGGGCCTTGGGGGAAGGGGTGGAGGGGGGCAGGGCCTGGGTAGAGCCGGGGGTGGGAGCACCCCCTGGCAGATTAGAAACTTGGTGGCTAGGTCCCGGGCCACACACCCCCATAGGGACAGCCCTGCCTGCGCCCCAACCCCCAGCCCTGATCCCGCTCCTGCCCCCAAACTCTCTCCCAGAGTCCACCCCCTGTCCCAGCCCAGTGAAAATGAGTGAGGGTGGGGGAGAGCAAGCGATCGGGGGGGGGGGGGGGGGAGTGAGTGGGGGCGGGGCCTCAGAGAAGGGGCGGGGCAAGGGTGTTCAGTTTACTGCAATCAGGAAGTTGGCAACCTGACCCATCAGGACAGATGCCCCCCACCCCCCAGTTGCCCCCCCTGGGTTCTCAGGGTCTCCCTGGTAACAAGAGGCCTGGATTCAAGTACAGGATGTGGGGCAGGGTGGGGAATCGCCTCACTTCCCCCAGGCCTGGAGGCCTCCGCGGGTGCAGCCCCTGGGTCCCCACCAGCGAGGGCGCCACCCGCTGCCACTCCACGAGCTCTGCCCCCCCCAATCCTGTTGCCATTTCCTGGCACCAGGGCACCCCCACGTGAGGGGCCGGCGTTCCCCAGGGGCTTGTGAGCGGGGGATGGGGCGACTGGCCCCCCAGTGTGGGGACTGTGGGCAGAGCCCCCCTCATGGCAGCCCCATGGCGGAGAGGTCGTGTCCCTCCCCCAGGGGGTGCAGGCGAGTGCTCTGCGGCCAGCCCTGCCCAGCCCCTCACCCCACAGCCAGGGGCGGGGGTGAAAACTGCCCCGGGGTTTGCTTGTCTCAGAGGGGAGCCGTACAGCTCAATGGCACCACCTAGGGGCTGCGGCTGGGACGTCGCTGCTTGGCTCAGGGTGACATGGGATACGCACCAGCAATTCCACCTCCCCCCATGCATGAACCCCTAAGGGTGTTCGTCCCCCACCCAACACACACACAGCCGGTCCCTGGGCAGTTCTCACACACACACACACACACAGCCGGTACCTGGGTGCATCCCCCCCAAAACACACACACACACACACACACACACACACACACAGCCGGTCCCTGGGCAGTTCACACACACACACACACACACACAGCCGGTCCCTGGGTGCATCCCCCCCAAAACACACACACACACACACACACACACACACACACACACACAGCCGGTCCCTGGGCAGTTCACTCACACACACACACACACACACACGGTCCCTGAGTGCGTCCCCCCCTCAAAACACACACACACACCCGGCCCCTGAGTGCATCCCCCCAAAACACACACACACACAGAGCCGGTCCCTGGGCAGTTCACACACACACACAGAGCCAGTCCCTGGGCAGTTCACACACACACACACACACAGCTGGCCCCTGAGTGCGTCCCCCCCTCAAACCACAAACACAGAGCCTGTCCCTGGGTGCATCCCCCCTCAACACACACACAGAGCTGGCCCCTGGGCAGCTCTCTCACACTCACATGGTCCCATGGCGCATCCCCCCCCAAACACAAACATAGCTGGCCCCAGGGCAGTTCACACACACACATGGTCCCTGGGCACATCCCCCACTAAAATACACACACACACACACAGCCAGCCCCTGGGCAGTTCACACGCGCGCACACACACACAGCCGGCCCCTCGTGTACAAACACACATACATGGGCCCTGGATGCATCCCCCCCAACACACACACCCACACCTGGCCCCTGGGAAGCGCGCGCGCACACACACACACACACACACACACACACACACACACACACACACACACACACACACACACACACACGGTTCAGTCACTTGCCTTTATTGGCTGGGCTGGGCGCTTGGGGCCCGCGGCCCCGCCCCCACTCTTTGGAAATACAGGCTCATGCTTTGGCCCCTGCCCTCCCCCTCCCCCCCCGCCCCCCCCCGGCCAGGGACGCCAGGACCATCCCTGTGTCCAGTGCAAATACGGCTGGGGGGGGGTGTGACCCCCATACCCAGCAGCCTGGGGGGGGGAGGGCAGAGCCAGCCCCACTCCTGGCTGGGGGGTCGATTCTGTGTCCCTCTCCCATCCCCCCCCCCCCCCCCCCCAGGAAGGGGCACGTCTGACCCTTGATCCCCCCACTATTCCCCACGCAGCCCCCTCCCCGGTTCTTGGGGGGGAGGGGAGCCTGAGCCAGGCACCCTCCCCCACAAAGTGCCCCCCCCAGGGGCCTGGGTCTGCCCCCCGGGCCCTGTCCCGCCCCAGCCTGTGCAACCGCCAGCCGTTCAATATAGCTCTGGATATAGACTCAATTCATATATAGATCTCTGGAAAATACAGCCCCCCCCCCCCCATGCGAGCCCCCCACCCCGCCCCTAGCCGAGACGCCACTGCAGGACGCTGGTGTCGGTGCCGCCGGTGGAGAGCAGCAGGCTGTCGTCGGGCAGGAAGGCAACGTTGGTCACGTGGCTGCTGTGCCCGCCGGCCGCGTGGCTCGGGGCCTGCCAAGGAGACGGGCGGGGTCAGGGACCGGGGGGCAAGGCTGGGCGCTCCCCGGGGCGGAGGGGGGCAGGGAACGACCCAGAGGAGACTCAGCCCGGAGAAGGGGCCCTCCATAGCTAGGGGCAGAGAGAGATGGCGTGTGTGGGGGGCAGTGCTGGGGCACCGGGGGACACGGCTGGCGCTGGGGGGCCCACGGCACTTAGGGATGTGGACGTCACTCACTCCCACCTGGCGTGGGGCACTGAGGGCTGGGGCACGGGGCTGGCTCTCACCCCCAGCTGGTGTGGGGCACTGGGGAGTGGGCATGGGGCTGGCTCTCACCCCCAGTTGGCATTGGGCACTGGGGGGTGGGTATGGAGCTGGCACTCACCCACGGCTGGCATGGGGCACTGGGGGGTGGGCACGTGGCTGGCACTGACACCCAGCTGGCGTGGGGCAGTGGGGGGTGGGCACGGGGCTGGCACTGACACCCAGCTGGCGTGGGACAGTGGGGGGTGGGCATGGGGCTGGCACTCACCCCCAGCTGGTGTGGGGCAGTGGGGGGTGGGCATGGGGCTGGCACTCACCCGCGGCTGGCAGCAGGGGTAGGAGAACAAGTGCACTTTGCCGAAGTCGTCGGCGGACGCCAGGAGTTTGCCGTCGTGGGAGCGGCACACGGCGTTGATGTCCGTCCCATCCGCGCCCTCCGGCCAGATCCCTGCCAGGGCAGCCGGGCACGTCAGGCCAGGCCTGACCATGGGCCCACCCCAGAGCCCCCACTCCCGCTCCCTGACTGAGCCCCGTCCAGCCCCCTACCCCCGCTCCCCGACCTCCCCCCACAGCACAATCCACCCCCTAACCCCGCTCCCCGACCAGCCCCCTAGCCCTGCTCCCCACCAATCCTGCTCCCCAACCAGCCCCCCAGCCTCACCCACACCCCAGCCTCTCCTTAACCAGCCCCCCAAGCCCCGCTCCCCAACCTTCCCCCCACACCCACAGCCCCCTGCACTGCTCCCCGACCAGCCCCCCAGCACAACCCACTCCCCAACCAGCCCCCCACTCCCCAACCTTCCGCCCTGCACCCCCAGCCGCCTGCACCGCTCCCCAACCAACCCCCCGAGCTCTGCTCCCTGACTGAGCCCCATCCACCCCCTAGTCCCGCTCCCCACCCAGCCCTGCTCCCCAGTCAGCAACCCCAGCCCCACTCACGCCCCTCCCCCCCTCCCCGACCACTCCCCCCAGCACCACCCACCCCACCCTGCTTCCTGACCAGACCCCCAATTTCCTCCCCAACCTTTCACTCACCTGCCACCCCCAGCCCTTGCAGCCCCCCCCCAGCCCCGTTCCCCAAACAGCCCCCAAGCGCAGCAGAACCAGCCACGCCCCACAGCTGGGGGGGGGTGTGTCCTGAGTGGGGCTGGCCCCACAGCTCCCTGCGGCCCCGAACTCACCGAAGACCCCGAAGCCCAGCACGCAGCTGGCCGTGGCCCATTCCAGGTTGCGCACGGCCCCGGCGTTGGGGATCTGCCGGCAGGTGGTGGGGTCCCCTGGAGACAAGGGGCCCGGATGAGCAGGGGACCCTGCACCCCCCAGTGTGGGAGGGGCAGGGAGCCGCCCCACAGAGCAGCCCCAGAGCCCCTGGCCCCAGCAGCCCAGGATACTCCCCTGGCTACGGGGGTCTCCCTGTGACGCCCCGGGGGGCGACTGTCCCATAATCCCCCCATTATGGGGTGGGGGACCAGGGTGCAGCCCTGCCATCAGCCAGCGCCAGGAGCGGAACCCAGGAGTCCTGGCCCCCTGCCCCCTCCAGGTCAGCCCTGAGCTGGCTGCACCTTGGGCCCCCCAAGGACCTTCCTGCATTAACCGTTTACTCCCCAGGGCTGAAGATGTGTGTGTGTGTCTCTGGGCCCCGCAGGGAAATGGGGGCGCCCTGGGCTACCCAAGGCAGAGATGCCCGGCTGGGGACACGGGACTATTTCTCTCTTCCCGGGGGGGAAGAACACGCCTGCCCCGGTTTGATTTGTCCCTGCCACCTTGGCGCCAAAGCATCCCAGCTTTTAAAGGGGTAGCGCCCAGCAGGACCTGGCATGGTGCCCAGTGGGACCCGGCTCCCGGCACAGCGCCCAGCGGGCCCGATCCCCCGGCCCAATGCCCGGCATGGCACCCAGCGGGGCCCAGCCCCCCGGCCCAATGCCCAGAGCCTGGCACGGCACCCAGCGGGGGCCGGCTCCCCTGCCCAATGCCCAGAGCCTGGCACGGTGCCCAGTGGGCCCAGCCCCCCGGCCCAATGCCCAGAGCCTGGCACGGCACCCAGCGGGGCCGGCTCCCCTGCCCGATGCCCAGAGCCTGGCATGGCACCCAGCTTGCCCGGCCCCACTGCCCAATGCGCAGAGCCTGGCACGGTGCCCAGTGGCCCCAGCTCCCCAGCCCAATGCCCAGAGCCTGGCATGGCACCCAGCTTGCCCGGCCCCCCTGCCCGATGCCCAGAGCCTGGCATGGTGCCCAGTGGGCCCAGCTCCCCGGCCCGATGCCCAGAGCCTGGCATGGCACCCAGCTTGCCCGGCCCCACTGCCCAATGCCCAGAGCCTGGCACGGTGCCCAGTGGGCCCAGCTCCCTGGCCCGATGCCCAGAGCCTGGCACGGCACCCAGCTTGCCCGGCCCCCCTGCCCAATGCCCAGAGCCTGGCACGGCACCCAGCTTGCCCGGCCCCCCTGCCCGATGCCCAGAGCCTGGCACGGTGCCCAGTGGGCCCAGCTCTCTGGCCCGATGCCCAGAGCCTGGCACGGTGCCCAGTGGGCCCAGCTCTCTGGCCCGATGCCCAGAGCCTGGCATGGTGCCCAGTGGGCCCAGCTCTCTGGCCCGATGCCCAGAGCCTGGCACGGCCCCCAGCTTGCCCGGCCCCCCTGCCCGATGCCCAGAGCCTGGCATGGTGCCCAGTGGGCTCAGCTCCCCTGCCCGATGCCCAGAGCCTGGCATGGTGCCCAGCTTGCCCGGCCCCCCTGCCCGATGCCCAGAGCCTGGCATGGTGCCCAGCGGGGCCCCGCTCCCCGGCCCGATGCCCAGAGCCTGGCACGGTGCCCAGTGGGCTCAGCTCCCCTGCCCGATGCCCAGAGCCTGGCATGGTGCCCAGCGGGGCCCCCCTGCCCAATGCCCAGAGCCTGGCATGGTGCCCAGCGGGGCCCCCCTGCCCAATGCCCAGAGCCTGGCCCCGCTCCCCGGCACACCCCAGGCCACACTCACAGTAGAGGATCTCGTAGTCCCCAGAGTTGGTGACGAAACATTTGCTGTCAGCTGCCCAGTCCAGGTGAGTGATGAAACTGGAATGACCCTGGGGGGGAGGGGCAGAGTCGGGGGTTAACGGGCGGGGGGGGAAGAAGTTGACTGACCCTGCGGGGGAGGGAGGGGAGTTGACTGACCCTGGGGGGTAAGGGAGGGTTAGTGGGGGGGGAGGGAGGGTGTCTGACTCTGGGGGGCAGGGCAGGGGACTAGCAGGGGGTGTGACCGAGCCCAGTGGGAGGACTGACCTGGGGCTCTGGGGGTGCCCGTGCTACAGAGAGAACGAGCGTCTGGTTCCAGAAGGGCCCCGAGAGGCCCCAGGCTGGCTCCCCGCCCCCGGCCAGGGCAGCCCTGTGGTGAGCCTCGTGGGGCACACGCTCGGCAGCGCCCCCCTCTGGCCGCCCCCTGCGCTGCAGGGGAGAGTGGCTCCGCCAGCCCCATTGCCACCCCCGGCCCCCCGGCAGAGCGCCAGCAAGGGCCCCTCCTTCCCCGCGGGCACCCCCCGCCCGGCCCCCACCTACCGAGCACTTGCCGACGCGGCTGTACTTCCTACCGCCCTCGGAGACGCCGTACACGTAGACGAAGTTATCGTGGGAGCCCACGGCCAGGTAGCTGCCATCTGGGGGCACAGAGAGGGGGAGCTGGGCAGAGCCACACGGGCTGTGGGGCAGGGCCCAGCCCAGGGACGGACGGAGGGAGCCGAGGAGCTACTGGAATCGGGGACGGGAAGGGCTGGGGATGCGGGGTCAAGGCAGGCACGACAGGGTCGGCTCCCCTCCCCTCCCCCAGCTCTGCCGGTGGCCCTCACTCCCGACCCGCAGCCCCCTGCTATTCCAGCCCTGGGCTCCTTCCCCCGAAGCTCTGCTGGTGCCCCTCACTCCCGACCCGCAGCCCCTGCTAGCTCAGCGTGCTGGGTGTCCCCTACCTGGCGAGAAGCTGACGACGGAGATGGGCTCGCTGCCGTCCGTGTGGATTGTGACCAGGTCCCGCGTCTCCGTGTCCAGCACCAGCCACCTGGCGGGGAGAACGGGAGTGTGGTCCAGGGACCTTGCACCCGCCCAGCATCTGTCCGATGGGTGACAGATACCCAGAGGGGGCAGGGCCTGGCACCCCCCTCCACTAATCCAGAGGGGTCTGGCCCTCTGTGGGGCTGGGATCTCGCCAGGGTGGGCACTCTAGGGTGCAGGCCCCTGAGTTGGAGCAGCACGGCCGGAGCCGGCTGGTGAACCCGCTGGGGGTGCCCAGACACGGCTGCCCAGGGATGGGCTGGGGGTCACTACAGCGCCGGCTCCCAGGCCAGGCCTGAGCCGCACCATCCACACCCGGCTCTGCCAGGCACTGGGGCTATCCAGGGCGCCCCCACCAAGGGGCTGCCAGCTCGGGGACAGCGGCACGAACCCTGCGCCCTCCCCCACCCCACAGGAATGAGGCTCCATGCCCCACTCCCCCCCTTGCCCTGGGCTCCGCATAGAGCTGCAGCGCCCCCACAGGGCCAGCCCCTTCCACTCGCCACCCCTGTACCTTCCCGTCACCGTCCCCACCGCCAGCACGGAGCCGTTGGGATGGAAGCCAGCCGAGCGGGCCGCGTCCTGCGGGGCAGAGAGAGACAGGTTCACTCCAGGCCTAGGACAACTGCAGCCAAGGCCCCGCCCCACCCCATGGGACCCTCCCAGCCGCTGGGCCCCCCCAAGCTGCTCACCTCGATGGCTTTGCTCCACAGCGGCCGGCGGGTGGCCACGCTCCACAGATGAACCTGCCTGTCCTGGCCGCAGGTCAGGAACTGGTCCAGGCTGGGGTGGGTGGCCAGGCCCCAGAGCTCCTCTGTGTGACCCTGGGGAGAGATAGGCCTGCTGAGTGCCAAGCATTTCCGACCCACCCTCGCCCAGCCCTTCCCACCCAGGCGCCCCCCTATGCCTCAGCAAGGTGGGCATAATCCCCCTCAGAGATGGGGATAGAACCCAGGAGTCCTGGCCCCTTCCCTGCCCTGAGCACTAGACCCTGCTCCCCTCCCAGAGCTGCCATTATCTAAATCATTGATGAAGATATTGAACAGAACCAGACCCAGAACCGATCCCTGCGGGACCCCACTCGTTATGCCCTTCCAGCACGACTGTGAATCACTGATAACTACTCTCTGGGAACGATTTTCCAACCAGTTCTGCACCCACCTTATAGTAGTTCCATCTAGGCTGTATTTCCCTAGTTTGTTTATGAGGCGGTCATGCGAGACAGTATCAAAAGCCTAAGTCAAGATATGCCATAGTTACCGCTCTCCCCACCCCATCCACAAGGCTTGTTACTGTGTCAAAGAAAGCTAACCAGTTGGTTGGACACGATTGGTTCTTGACAAATCCATGCTGACTGTCACTTATCACCTTATTATCTTCTAGATGTTTGCAAATTGATTGATGGAGTATTTGCTCCGGTCTCTTTCCGGGTACAGAAGTTAAGCTGACGGGTCTGTAATTCCCCGGGCTGTCTTCATTCCCCTTTCTACAGATGGACCCCGTATTTGTTCTTTGCCAGTTCTCTGGAATCTCTCCATGAGATAATCGCTAATCTCCTCAGTCAGCTCATGGAGTGTTCTAGGCACCCCCTACCTGCGTTCGCTCCCCACAGCCTGATGCCCCCAAGAACCAGGCTCAGGATGTGGCTTGGCTCTCAGCCCTCCCTCAGCCCCAGAACCATAGAGGCGCCCGGCCAGACGGATGGGGTGGAGACTGAGGACTCCGGACAGTTCAAACAGGCTCCATTGGAATGGACATTGCGGCATAGAGGAGGCGGTTTTGGGGCACGCAAAGACACCTACAGAGAAGCTGGGAGAAGCTCTCCGCAGCTCGGGTCAGGGTGCAGAGGCCCCCAGGCTGGAGGAGCCGGAGAACCTGGCTGGGGTGGAGCCGCGCCGTGAGATCTGTCCCCACGAGCTTAAACCGTGGCTAGCGGACAGGGAGCCGGAGGATCTGCCCAGGGCTGGCCGGCTGGCAAAGGAGTGGGTGGGCAGCAGGACCAGGTATGGCAAGAAACCCAAGGGGGACTGGCCTGAGCATGGGTCCGGGGAAGGGGAACCAACGGCGGCAGCCCAGGAGGGGGACTCGGGGAAAAGCCACAGTTGGGGGAGTGTCCGGGGGGAGGTCAGACCTCCTCCAAGGGACCTCACAGACCCGAGGGGTAACAGCTGCAGGCGGACAGGGCGTAAGTGGGCCAAAGGCCCACGGCTGGTTTGGCCAGGACAGAGGCTGGGTCGCACGCCGTCAGCCCAGGGAGACAGCCTGCCGCTCAGGCCCCCAGAGTGAACGACTCGGAGACTGAGCATTGGGAGGAAGCAGAGACCCGGCACAGACAGGCTCCCCCTCCAGCCACCAGCACGTGCGTCCTGTTGTACTCCCCCGGCTCAGACACAACCGAGCGGGCGCAGACGCCGGTGGTGGGGGGAAGACGTTCACGGGGTGGAGAGATGCTGGGACAGAGAGCCCCCTGCTCAAGCCCTGTGCGGTGCAACCCCCCCGGATGCTGAAGGGCTGGGCCCTGGGGCGAAGGATCCAAACGTGAAGCCGTTCGCCCTGCCGATGGCTCAGATCCCTGTGGCTCAGGAAGGATCGGGGGGGGGGGGGCTGGTCCTTGGGGTTCTCAAGGATATCAGGTTTGATGCCCTTGAGGGAATGACCATATGGCTCTAAGACAGGAGCCAGGCCCTGCCTCACGCCAGCCAGGTGAGAATACAGCTATCAGCGAACCTGCAAACAGCTGGGCTGGCAGGGAGTGGAGGGCGGGCGGAGATTTCCCCCCCTGGCTCAGGACACCTGCCGGTCTGTAACCAGACACCTGGATCCGGTCCCTGCCCAGCGCCACACCGCAGGCGTGAGTCACCCGGGCCCTGAGGACAGCTCCCAGGAGACCCCAGCTGAGCCTGGGCACACACAGGCGGGGCAGGGGGCAGCCAAACCGGTTTGCCTTGTCCAAGGGTGAGAGCAGCCCCGGGAAGCAGCTGGAAGGCTGTGATTGGGGCGGCCATGGCGGGGGAATCCCAGCCCTCCAGAAGCGGGGAGGGGAGAGGGAGGGGGATACGAGAGGACTCTGCCCTGGGGGGCAAGGGCAACGGGTTACCCCAAGAGGGGAGATGTGCACCTTGCATATGAGTAACCCTGGAGTTGGGACACAGCTCCAAAGGGAGGCTGCCAATGTTGGGGAGCCCCCTGCATCCTGGCATCACCAGCCCCTGGGACACCAGAGCCCCAGAGATATGGCTGGGGCAAGGAGTCCCACCTCAGGCTGCCCCCGAGACGGCTGGCATATGGCGGAATGGGGGTCACTGCCCTCCTTGCTCCCTGGCAGACTAGGGGGGCAGGGAGTGGCAGGACCTCAGGCCAGTCTGAAAGGTCCTGGCAGGGCAGCTACCCAGGGGCTGGGAAACGGGGGGATGAACTTCCCCAGGACACTGGCTGAAGCGATCCCGATCAGTTTGGTGTCAAAGCGGGAAGTGATGTGACCAAGTGGGAATTTTCGGCAAACATTTGGTATGACTACCATGTGTGCCTCAGTTTCCCCCCACGCTGCATTGTCACCGAGGGGGTGGGAACGGGCTGGTTACTCTTGGTGGAGGCCTAGAGATGCAGGTGTGAATGGCGCTGGGCTTTCTGGGGTTTGGGAACCCTGGTCAATGGACAGTCCCCAAAGACAACGGCCAATCCAATCAGCCGGACATTTGCTACCTAGCACCTAACGACCATGGAGGCCCCCCACTGCAGGACCCCAGCCCGCTCTGAGCAGCTGGGAACACAGGACGGAGGGGAGGCCAGGCTGGACGTCTGGGAACTTGAACAAAGACGACACACAGAGGGGGTGGCCGGGCTTGGGGCTGACCCGGACGGGCCAGGCTGTGACTTTCTTCTCTGCTGACCAAGGACTTTCTACGCTGGGGCCACGCTGCCTGTGCCCGCGCTCTGAGAGTCCCTGCAGGTGCTGGCAGAGGGGGTGCTGCTCCCCAAGTCTGTACGAGTCTCCCTCAGGGTCTGCCTCAGCGGGTCTCGCTGAGCGGAGCTCACGGTGGGAAACAGGGGGCTGGCGGCCCAGGGGTCCAGCCTAGAGAGGCGGTGAAGCCGCGGGGCCTGGCCTGGAGGAACAGTGAGACCCCCGGGGGTCCGGCGCACTGACGGGGCCTCCCAGAGACTGTTCCAAAGCTGGGGCCAGAGCCCTGACCCCGTGGGTCCGTAATGATGAGTACTTGCATATGGGGGAAGGGGAACCCGCATAGAGTCACAGAGTCATCGACTTTAAGGTCAGAAGAGACCATACGATCACCTAGTCTGACCTCCACAGAATCTCACCCACCCACTCCTGTAACAAACCCCTAACCTATGTCTGAGCCATTGAAGTCCTCAAATCATGGTTTAAAGACTTCAAGTTGCAGAGAATCTGCCAGTAAGTGACCCGGGCCCCACGCTGCAGAGGAAGGCGAAAACCTCCCAGGCCTCAGCCAATCTGCCCTGGAGGAAAATTCCTTCCCGACCCCAAATATGGGGATCAGCTGAACCGTGAGCATGTGGGCAAGACTCACCAGCCAGACACCCAGGAAAGAATTCTCTGTAGTAACCCAGATCCCATCTCATCTAACATCCCATCCCAGGCCATTGGGCATATTTACCGCCAATAGTCATCAATTAATTGCCAAAATTAGGCTATCCCATCATACCATCCCCTCCATAAACTTATCAAGCCTAGTCTTGAAGCCAGATATGTGTTTTGATCCCACTGCTCCCCTTGGGAGGCTGTTCCAGAACTTCACTCCTCTGATGGTTAGATACATGGGAGGGGGGAGGGTACCTGCACCAGGGAGGAGAAGCCGGTGGTCAGCGAGCCCTGTAGCACCGAGTTGCGGGTCGTTCCCACGAAGAGGGTGTCATCTTTGCCTTCTGCGATGGTGCGCACCGGCCCAAAGCTCTCTGGGACCTGGGGGAGGGGAGAGCCCTGAGCCACGGGCATAGCTGGGGATAGAACCCAGGTGTCCTGGCTCCCAGCCCTGCCCCCCCCATCCCCGCTCTAACCCACCAGACCCCACTCCCCTCCCAGAGCCGGGGGCAGAACCCCAGAGTTTTGGCTCCCAGCCCCCACCTGCTCTAACCACCAGACTCCCTCCCTTCTCCCAGAGCTGGGGGAAGAACCCAGGAGTCCTGGCTCCCAGCCCCCACCTGCTCTAACCCACCAGACCCCACTCCCCTCCCAGAGCCGGGGGCAGAACCCCAGAGTTTTGGCTCCCAGCCCCCACCTGCTCTAACCACCAGACTCCCTCCCTTCTCCCAGAGCTGGGGGAAGAACCCAGGAGTCCTGGCTCCCAGCCCCCACCTGCTCTAACCCACCAGACCCCACTCCCCTCCCAGAGCTGGGGGAAGAACCCAGGAGTCCTGGCTCCCAGCCCCCACCTGCTCTAACCCACCAGACCCCACTCCCCTCCCAGAGCTGGGGGAAGAACCCAGGAGTCCTGGCTCCCAGCCCCCACCTGCTCTAACCCACCAGACGCCACTCCCCTCCCAGAGCTGGGGGCAGAACCCCAGAGTCCTGGCTCCCAGCCCCCCACCTGCTCTAACCACTAGACCCCACTCCCCTCCCAGAGCTGGGGGAAGAACCCAGGAGTCCTGGCTCCCAGCCCCCACCTGCTCTAACCACCAGACCCCACTCCCCTGCCAGAGCTGGGGGAAGAACCCAGGAGTCCTGGCTCCCAGCCCACACCTGCTCTAACCACCAGACCCCACTCCCTTGCCAGAGCTGGGGGAAGAACCCAGGAGTTCTGCCTCCCAGCCCCCCACCTGCTCTAACCCACCAGCCCCCACTCCCCTCCCAGAGCTGGGGGAAGAACCCAGGAGTCCTGGCTCCCAGCCCCCACCTGCTCTAACCACCAGACCCCACTCCCCTCCCAGAGCTGGGGGAAGAACCCAGGAGTCCTGGCTCCCAGCCCCCCACCTGCTCTAACCCACCAGACCCTACTCCCCTGCCAGAGCTGGGGGAAGAACCCCGGAGTCCTGGCTCCCAGCCCCCACCTGCTCTAACCACCAGACCCCACTCCCCTCCCAGAGCTGGGGGAAGAACCCAGGAGTCCTGGCTCCCAGCCCCCCACCTGCTCTAACCCACCAGACCCTACTCCCCTGCCAGAGCTGGGGGCAGAACCCCGGAGTCCTGGCTCCCAGCCCCCCACCTGCTCTAACCACTAGACCCCACTCCCCTGCCAGAGCTGGGGGCAGAACCCCGGAGTCCTGGCTCCCAGTCCCCACCTGCTCTAACCCACCAGACCCCACTCCCCTGCCAGAGCTGGGGGCAGAACCCCGGAGTCCTGGCTCCCGGGATTCTGTCCACCCTCCCTCCTGCCCCGTGGTGCCTGTGTGGCGGCAGGAACACTACAATGGGGACCTGGTGGGGGCAGAAGGGGACACGGTAGCTGCTCTCCCCCACTGACTCCCCTCACCTCGTTCTCCTGCAGCTTCTGGTAGTCACGCCCCCAGAGCACGACCCGGCGGTCCTTGCCGCCACCTGAGACGATGGTGCCATTGCGCAGCGCGCAGAGCCCGAAGACGCCCCCCTCGTGGGCCCCCGGCACCGCCTGGGTGATCCGGTTCCCCCCTGCCAGGCAAGGGCACAGTCAGCAGGGAGATGCCCCGCTGGGACCCACCACACGCCCGCCCCAGCTGGGACCCCCCGCCCCCTCCCGCTGGGACTCCCCACCCCTGCTGGGACCCCCGCCCCCTCCCGCTGGGACTCCCCTCCCCCTGCAGAACCCCATCCCCCCACCCACGCTGGAACCCACCATGCCCACCCCTGCAGGATCCCCCTCCCCCCGCCGGGAACTGGGCTCCCACCCCTGCAGGACCCACGCCCCCCTCCCCCACCCGTAACCCAACATCCTCCCTCCCCCACCCTTGCGGGGGGGGGAGGCAGCTGTAATTTAGGGTCCCCCAAGGGGTGGTTACAGGGTCACTCGTGCCGCTATGACTCCAGCCCCCCACCCCCCATTCAGATGCTCTTTCTGGTAGCTCCTCCCACCTGGAATTTTCCCTCCCCCCAGCCAGTCCCCTCCCCAACACTGGTGCCCTCTCCCTGGGAAGCACCCACTGCCCAATGCCCCCCGGCGCTGACCTTTGCCCCAGATGTAGAGGTTGCCCCCGGAGTCCCCAGTGACCACGTCCCCATTCTCGGTGAAGGCCACGCACAGCACGTACTTGGGCTTCTCGTGTTTCTGGGGGGAGGAGGAAAATGCAGGTGACCCCACCTGTAACCGGCCTCTGCAGGCTTGGGACGGAGTCGGAACTGACCGGTGGCGGGTGGGCCGCTCTGCCAAACCCAGCCCCCGGTCTGCATTCCAGATCTGACGCACGACGTCCTGTCTAGTGGGACCTGTACCCCACGGAGCAGCCTGGCCAAGCTCAATCAGGGGACTATGCTGCCGGCGTAGCTGTCCCTCTAGCCAGTGAGCTCGGAGAGGAGCGGGAGAGGAACGCCAAGCTGCCTGAGAACACTTTGATGCAAAGCCCAACCCGTCTGGGCTGAAACAGCCTGACCTTTCGAAGCACCCGGATACGAAATGACCTGAGTTCTACCTAGAGAATACGAAGAGCGTCTTTCCTCATCCACACGGCGTGATCTTCACCGGTACGAGGTTCAGGAGAAAACCCAGGTACGGTTACACTTTGATTAACCTGGAAATCCAAAGCTACCTTCCGAAGGGATGTAGGATGTGGTCTAAGAACTGCTTTGTCTGGGGAGTGCACCATGCCGCTCGCGGATTCTCCTGGCGGAAGCGATTGCTCGTATAAAGGCTGTCTTGGTAGAAAGATGAAACAGGGAACAACCGTAACGGCTCACACGGGGGAGACGTGAGCCGAGTTAATACTCAATTCAGCTTCCACGTAGGGACTGGAGGATAAAGATTCGACAACCTCCCTCACCAGCTTGTGTGAGAACATGGATTTACCCGGAAGAGGAGTATGGACTGATGCAAAAACTGCTCGATGTACTTTCACAGGAGAAAGACAGAAGAGGGAGTCTAAGGCAACAGATATTCTAGGATCATTTGAACATGGATTGAAACTGGGTCCACATTTCTATTAGCTGCCTGTATAACTAATCTTCCCCATTTAAAGTCATAACCTCTCCCTAGTAGAGGGTTTTCCAGCACTAATGAGAATTCACTGACCCTCAATGGAACGTAACTTTTCTAGGTCCCTCAAAGTCCTATCACCCTGGCTGTTAGATATAAGATTTGAGATCTAGGGACAGGACTCTCCTCTCCTGCTGTTGGAGTAGGTCTGCTGACAACTGCAGCACCGTTGGATAAGTGGAGTAGCTTGGGGTACCACTGTTGTCTCCATCACGTTGCAGCAATCAAGATCGTCCAGGCAGAATCCTGTGTCCTTCTCTCTAGAACTTGGGAACTGGGGGGAGATGCAGACACAATCTAGAGGAACCAATTTGCCAAAGATTGCCTGTCCAGACCCGCTCTTGAGCAAAAACGGGGTAATTTCTTACTGAGTCTGGTGGCAAACGGAGTAATGTCCAGAAATCTCCAATCGTTGAAGATACGCCAAAATACTGAATCCTTTAGAGATTAGAGTACTTAGAGAGGTGACAGTCTCTTGTGGGACGGGTCCTGGAAAGGGAGGGGATGCATGGGGACGGCCATGGGGAGGAAGTGATTTGAACTGGATGCTATAGCCTTCCCTCGCTGGATCTAATGCCATCTGTCTGAGGTGGCAGCTGTCCATGCACTGTCAAATTTGGACAGATGGTCTCCAAAACCGTAGGTGGGACCTTCCGACATTGCTTCGAAGCGCTCGACTAACACGTCAAACCTGTGTCATGTTGTTCAATAGGGAAGATGTGACTGAGGAAATCTTTGTTCTCCGGGGTTTCTTTCTGTCTTGGTTCTGCAAAGACATTCGCTGTTGACAGTGAGGCTGTCTCCTCTGATTGGGGCAAGAGGAAGATGGTGGGATATGTTGCCTGTGATAGTGTAGACATTCTCCTTCTATAAGGAGGTAGAAGTCGTTGTCATCTTTCTGTGGATCAAGTCTCTCTCAATCTTGCCATTGTCTCATCCGTTTTTGCACCAAATACACCATCCCCTGCAAAGGGTAAGTCCTCTATTGTATATCAAAATTGGATAGAAGATGAACATAACCAAGGATGTCTTAGAGCTACTGCAGATGCCACAGAAGTGGAAGTAGTATCGGAGACACCAAATGATCATGCCCTAAGAGCATCTTTGGCCTCGTTTTGGCTCTCCTTAGAATCATAGGTTTAAGTGTAGTAGCCGTGTTAGTCTGTGTCAGCAAAACAAAAATAAGAAAGAAAAACTTGTAGCACCTTAAGAGACTAACAAATTTATTTCAGCATAAGCTTTTGTGGGTTAATACTCACTTCATCGGATGCATGGAATGTATGTGTGTGTTTCATTCCATGCATCCGATGAAGTGAGTATTAACCCACGAAAGCTTATGCTGAAATACATTTGTTAGTCTCTAAGGTGCTACAAGTTTTTCTTTCTTAGAATCATAGAATCATAGAATCTCAGGGTTGGAAGGGACCTCAGGAGGTCATCTAGTCCAACCCCCTGCTCAAAGCAGGACCAACCCCAACTAGATCATCCCAGCCAGGGCTTTGTCAAGCCTGACCTTAAAAACCTCTAAGGAAGGAGATTCCTCCTTAATAAGGGCTGATGTTAATTTCCTCTGCCATTCTGGTAAATGTTCAATAGACATCTGCTCCCACAACTGAAACGGACACCGAGCCATCACGGCTTGGTAGCTACCTGTGCGCGTGTTTAAGGATGCAGAAAGAAAATGATTTTCTGCCCAGCGTCTCCAATTCCCCCCCCGCCCTTTATCTATGGAGGTGGACAGTTGAAAACCTTGATCTAGACTTTCAAGAGTTGCTGCCAGGGCTGGCGCACCCATTAGGCAACCCTAGGCGGTGGCCTAGGGCGCCAAGATTTGGGGGGCAGCCGCCGTGAGCCACCCCGCCTCCCCCCCCCCGGCTCAGTGCCTGGGCGGGGAGCCGCAGGGAAGGCGCCGCGAGCCGCCCCGCTGCCCCGGGCTCCCCGCTCAGCTTCCGCGGCCGATGAGTCACGGGTGGTGGTGGGGGCTGAGCTCTCATGGGTGGGGGACCTGGCTGGGGGGGCAGCATGCTGTGGGGGAGGGGGCGGCGCGGGGCTAGTGCAAGGAAGTTTCACCTAGGGCGCGAAACTTCCTTTCACTGGCCCTGGTTGCTGCTAGAACCAAAGAGTCGGGCTGAGGGTGCAAATGCAAACAAGAAAATCCGTCATGTGGGATAGGACAGAATTTATCTGCCTTTCCAGAAACCGGTGTGCATGAAGATCATTTGCGCCAAAGGGACTTTGCCCGTTGCCAGAGCCCTTCTACAGGCAAGGAGGCTGTAGCCTTGGCAGTAGGTGTGACGAAGCAGGGTTTTTTGTTGCTGTTGTCAATGGTTTGCATGCAGAGGGGGTGGGACTCAGTTTCCCTGGGTGTTACTGGTTTAACAAGGTGGTGGGAGAGGGAGTTTGTTACAGAGGGCCAGCGGATGGCCTGGAGAACGGATACCCCAGCAACTGGTGACCGGGAGGCCCAGCTGCTGGTTCTGGCCAGTGGGAGGACAATGAGCTGAGGAGAGAGGACCCCGGTGGCCGGTTTCAGCCAACGGGGGGACAAAAGATGGAAGAGGAGGCCCAGGCAGCCTGTTTACCTGGGACTGAATTAGGGTGACCAGACGTCCCAATAAAAACGGGACTGTCCCGATTTTTAGGTCTTTGTCCCGCGTTCCGACCAATACCCGGTCAGGATGCCATTTGTCTTGATATCGGGGCTTCTGCTGTTTTTTGGCTTTGCTTCTACCCTTTGTTTTTATTTGCTCGGACAACTCCGCTCCGGCCGGGTTTTTTTTTTTTTTGCTTCCCCCATGTGTCCGTCCCGATATTTTGTTGCAAAGGCTGTTGTGGGAGGTGATATAGGATGCTTGGCTGGAAGGAGGGGGCTTCTGGACTGGAATCAGACATTCCATGGGTATGGAGACAGACCCAGTTGGAGTGTGCTGAGGGTTGCTAGGCCCCAGGGCCCTGAGAACTTCCTGTGCTGGGTTCAGTCATTCAATAAATTCTTCTGTTTTACACTGGCTGAGAGTCACTGCAGGCAGAGATCAGGGTTGCATTATTCCCTCTGGGCGTGGAGGCCCTGGGGGTCCAGAGTGCGTGGACTCCCTGAGAGGCCCACGGCAGAGACAGATGCGCTGAGGGCTGTTCCAGGAGGCGGCAGAGCCCAGGGCTTAACCCCCGAGAGTCAGGAGCGGCGCCAGCTTTTTTGCCGCCCTTGGCGGTGCCTCCAAGAGAAGCTGCCACCAAAATGCTGCTGAGGGACGTGAAATGCCGCCCCCCGAATCCTGGCGCCCTAGGCGACCGCCCAGGGTTGCCTAGTGGTAGCGCCAGCCCGGCCGAGAGCGGACCCCCAAGAAGGGCTTTCACACTGAAGGGGGTTCCTCCCATACGGAGCTGAGAGAGCCCAGGCCTGTGAGTCCGTGACAAGTGTTCTGTTACTCTTTGATCCGAACGGCCTAGATCCACAGACTGCTTTCGGGCACCAGAGAGTCTGACCTTCTAGTCTGGTAAGGGGAGAGAGAGGAGTTGGCCAGTGCGGCCAGGCCATCCAAGGAGGCACAGGGCCAGTCCTGCCAACTTCCCCAGTAGGACACACCGGCAATCCGGTATTACCTCGTGCACAAAAACGTCACTTGGGGAAAGACCGTCTCGTCGGCATAAGCATGCAGCCTCGTTCCCCATCTGACAGCGGATCTAATCCTGACGCCGATAGCGTCGGGTGAGCGCTGCGATGTAGGGATGCTAACCACAGAACGGTGGAGAAAAGCTCTGTCCCAGCGGCACAGTAAGGGTTCGAGGCGGTGGTGGTGGTAACCCCAGAGACCTCTCTCGGCGGCACCCCTCACCTCGGTCTTTTGCCTAGCAGGAAATACAATCGGATTGGATCTGAAGAGGGGTGAGGAGCCAGATGAATTTAAGCCATAACCTTTACTATTGGCTTTGTCCAACCAGATCCGAAAATCTCTCCTGAGTCTTCAGACTTCGGATCTGTGAAAAGTGAGTGATCCGAGGAGCTGCTGGAGACTGGGGAACTCTTCTGGGGAACGGAGGGAGATGCTCCGAGGATCCATCGGGCCGGACGAATGTACCGAGGTTAAAGCCAGATCTGCGGATGAGCCGGAACTACAGCCTGGCACCGAAGCCAAGCTCCGGTTTCTGACCTGGAGGGTTTCTTGGATCCGGACATGGCCGGAGCCGATTCCAGTCTCCTATTCTTAGCCTCAGATCCCTTAGAGCTGTCGGGTCGCAACACTTTAGCGACCGAGGCCTCTTGTAACGCACACCCGACAGCCTGCCGGCAAATGATTTTCACTCCAGCATTTCAGGCGCCAGACGTGGGCATTAGAAGACCATAGGACATGACGGACGTTTCTTAAACCCTGCTTCTTCGCCGTGACTTCCACCACGACCATAAATAATTCTGATTAACAACAAAAACCGGACTGGACTCGTACTAACTAACTTAACCTAACGACTGACTAGAACGAATTCCTCTCCCGCCCCGCAACTACCGTCAGGCGCGTAACTCCGGAAGGTGGTTCACGTCCGAACACGGTGGCGGTTGGAAAGACCTGAGGGGGCAGCGCTGCCTATGAGCCACCAATGGCCATGCCCCCCACCACCCCCCCACGAGAATGCTCGGGCACTGAGGGCAGGAGGGGGAAGGTCAGGGGCCAGGCACCGCGAGCAGGGCCTGCCACCATCACTGTCCCAGCGGTGCCCGGTCAGCACATCCCGAGAATGGGAATATGCAGAGGTCACTTGAAGAAGGATAGCAGGCTCCAGCCAAGGGTCCTGTACCAGGGACTGGCCCTGCCCAGCCTGGGGCAAACAGCCCCCGGCCTGGGCCCAGGGACCAGCGTCGCCCAGCCCAGATCAAATACACCCCGGCCTGGGCCCAGAGACCAGCCCCGCCCAACCCGGGGAAAACACTCCCCGGCCTGGGCCCAGGGACTGGCCCCGTCCCGCCTGGGCCGAACATCCACCAGCCTAGGCCCAGGGTCCTGCCCCCCAGGCCAGGAACAGGACCCCCAAGTCCCCATTATTGGGGACTTGACATCCTCCCACCCCAAAAAACCCATTATTGGGGCACAGGCCTCAGTACCCCCCCAACCTCCAACCTTGAGGGCACAGGACTGAACCCCCGAACCCCTCACGAGGGCAAAGGCCTCCTGACTCCCTCTGGTGCAGCCCTAGCGCCCCCCCGCCAATTTCTGGTCCCTGGCTCAGCTCCCCCAGGCCCCCCTCACCTCGAAGATGCCCTGCCGTTTGCTCAGGCTGCCCTTGTCCAGGCTCCAGAAGTAGATGTGCGACTTCCCGCAAGTGATGAGCAGCGCCGGCTCCGTGGGGTGGAAGGTGGCGGCCAGGACCGACTCGTTTGAGCACTGCGTGGGAGGGAGAGCGTGAGGGGGGGGCGGGTGCCAGGGGAAACGTAGGGGGGATATCGGGTGGGGGGGGGGGAGGAGGTTACCTTGACGTCAGCGATTTTCTGCTCCTTCTGCCAGTCCCACACCGACAGCACGTGCTCATTGGAGTCATCGACGGCACACAGCAGCCCCCCGCCGTTCTGCGGAGAGGTGGGGGACTCAGATGGGGTCACCCCCCACTGTGCAGATGCCCTCTGCCTGCTGCCCCCCCCCACTGTGCACATGTCCCCCCATGCCCTCTGACCCCCGACACTGCGCCCTCTGACCCCCTCAACGATGCCCCCCCCCCGCTCACCAGCTCTCCCCCCATTCTCCTGCCACTCCCAGCACTTCAGCCCCCGCCCCCCTTCTCTGCTGGGGGGAGCGGGGGGAGTACAGGATCATTGGCTCCCTTTCGAAGGAGGGAAGGGCTGGCTCAGTGGGGCGGGGGAACCCCCCCTCTAGAGCAAGGCGGTCGCCTCTTGTGTCTTCCCAGGGCCCTGCAACCAGGAGACTCACCCAGCCGAGCGCCAGCTCCCCCCCGCTCCCCAGGACTGAGAGACAGGAGGGAGCCCCCACTCCTTGCACCCCAGAACCCCCCAGCCCAACAGACTCCTCCTGCACCCCCAGAACTCCTAACCCAGTGCATCCCCTGTGGTGCAACGCAGTCCCTTGCACCCCAAGACAGGAGGCAGAGGGAAAGGGACCACCTGATGGGGCAGGCCATGGGGAGGAGTCTGCAAGGGAGGGGGGAGTGGTGAAGGGGCCAAAGGGAAGGGTCAGGGGAGGTCGAGGGGGAGGTGAGAGGGCACAGCTGAGGTGATGGGGCAGTGTCGGGGCAGATAATAGGTGAGGGGGACAGGGCCAGGTAACCGGCAAAGGGGGCGGGGCCAGGTAACCGGCAAAGGGGGCGGGGCCAGGGCAGGTCACTTACGGACTTCGAGAATCCCACGCAGCTCACGGCTCGGTCGAAGGCTCCCAGGCCCAGCACGTGCAGCGTGTTCAGGCTGACCGAGTCCCAGACCCGCACGTGGGGCAGTAGCGGCTGCAGGAGAAGCGGGGAGGGGGGGAGAGAGACCATCAGCCTGGCTCAGCCCCCACACTGCTCACTGGGGGCAGGATCAAATCCCCCCAGCGGCCGCTGGGCCTGGGGAGACACCCCCTGGGAGACCCCTCCCCCTTTGCTATTGCCACTTCCATAACCCCACACCCAGGGACTGGCATTTTCCTGGCACGACCCCCCCATACGCATCTGCCCTGTTCCATTGCAGACCCCCGGTGCCCCCCATCTCCTCACCTTGCCGTCCTTGGATGTCCCGGCCACCTGCCCGGTTGCTATGGTTACCATGTCGGGGTGCACGGCCAGGCTAGGAGAGAGAGGAGCAAGTTCAGGTCCCACAAGTGACACGAACTGCTGGGTCTCAGCTCTCCGTGGGCGCTGGGGCAGCTCTCCCTCCCCCGTCATCCAACCTACTTTGGGGCAAGATGAGCCGGGGGATTGAAGTTCTGTCCTCCCCTTCCCCTTCATTTGCTGTCCCTAATGCCTTGGGGGGGCTGCTTGGGGGTGCGGGTGGGACACGGGGCCTTTCCCCTCTAGGGGCGCCGGCTCTGATCCAGGACAGACCCGTGTGCTGCTGCAGCCGCGTGTGACACCTCCCCGCCTGCACCTCCACCCAGTGGGGCGCTGGGGCCCTCCAAGGACTAGCTCGCCGTGGGCCCCCCGCCCCTCACCACTTGATGTCGTCGTTGTGGCCCAGGTAGTGACGCTGGCGCTGCTCCTCCACGCTGTACAGCACGGCCACGGCCGCCACGAAATAGACGATCTCCCCCGTGGGCAGCAGGAAGAGGTTGGCCCGGCAGTCGCGGCCCCGGTACCCGTAGCTGGGGCGACGGGTCAAGGAAAAGACGGCAAGGTGGCCCCCCCTTGTGTCTGCCCACCCTGCCCCTCAGGGATCTTCGCGCTGCCGCCAATAACCCTGCAGCCCCCTCAATGCCATGAGAGGCGGAAACTGAGGCACCAAGCGATGTTACCTGCCCCTTCCCAGTCACCCAGGAGTCCTGGTTCCCAGCCCCCTGCTCTAACCACTAGACCCCACTGCCCCCCAAGCTGGGACAGAACCAGGAGTCCTGGTTCCCAGCCCCCCTGCTCTAACCACTAGACCCCACTCCCATCCCAGAGCCAGGGATAGAACCCAGGAGTGCTGCCTCCCAGCCCCCTGCTCTAACCGCTAGCCCCCACTCCCCTTCAAGCTGGGACAGAACCAGGAGTCCTGGTTCCCAGTCCCCTGCTCTAACCACTAGACACCACTCCCCACCCCGAGCTGGGATAGAACCCAGGAGTCCAGGCTCCCAGCCCCCTGCTCTAACCACTAGACCCCACTCCCCGAGCTGGGATAGAACCCAGGAGTCCAGGCTCCCAGCCCCCTGCTCTAACCACTAGACCCCTCCCCGCGAGCTGGGATAGAACCCAGGAGTCCTGGCTCCCAGTCCAGTGACAGTTGTTTGCCGCCCCGGGCTTTCCAGCAGGCATCCCAAAGCGCGTGGCCCCTGGTTATACTGGTGTAACCGGTCAAACGTCTCTGTATAAACAGGGCTCTAGGGGTCAAAAAAGTTTTGCTTAAAAATATTTCATTTTAAACGTGTGGTTGTTCCCCCTGCCCAGCCATGGGGCCCAATCCACCCATCTGTGGGGGGTGGGGGGCACCGCGGGCAGCGGATACACCCAGTCCAGCTTCAGCTTCTTGGGCGGCAGTTCCAGTTTGGTGTCCAGGCTGTAGGTGGCGACGAGGGCGTCGGGGACGTACATGGGGACGGGACGGCCCCGCAGGAACATCTTCACGAAGCCATCCTCTGCGGAAGGACAGGGCTCATGGGGTGGGGGGAGGGAGCCACTGCCACTGCCCCCAGGCCTGGCAGTCATCCCCCCTGCCCCCCCCCCCCCCCCCCGCGGCTCAGATCTACCCACCCCCGGCCCTGCAGCCAGACTCCCGCGCACCTCTCCCCACCCTCCCACACAATCCAGGGCTCTCCTCCCCACACCTGTTCATCGGGGGCCTCCCCATCCTGCCCCCTCCCAGCTGCCCCATAACTCCCCCACACACACACCGGCCCCCGCCAGGCCCTTTCCCAGCATGCACCCACTCACCAGCGCTGAAGGTGGCCTCCTTGGGTTTGCTGCAGGTGAGAACCGGAGATATTACATCCAGACAGGCACCCCGTCACACCACCCCCTCCCCCCACCAGCAGGGAGCGGCGTCCCCACCCCCACCCCAGCGTGGGCCATGTCCCCTGCACTCGGGGCCAACACAGCTGGGGATCAGGACCCCCCAAAACACCCATGGCCACCTCCCTCAGGCCTCTGGTGGCCAATGAAAGTGTGTGTGTGGGGCCCTCTGACCACGGGGCTCAGCTAGCCTGCCCCAGAGATCCCGCCCCCACCCCACAGACCCCTGCCCCCGACACAGTCACACGCCCATCCCCCGCCTGTGGCCAGGATGGAAACTCCCAGCAGAGAAGGGGTTAAGGCGCCGGGGCGGCTCCCGGCTCCCTGCCCATCTGCCGCAGCTTTTATCTCCATCCTGCAAGGGGCTCAACCGTTGGAGCTGGCGGCAGGCCCCACTGTGCCAGCCTGCCCCTCCCCCAGCCTGCCCCACAACTCTTCCCCCCTTCCCAAGCCTGCCCCTCCCCCATTCTCCCACTGCATCAGCCTGCCCCTCCCCCAGCCTGTCCCACAACTCTTCCCCCCTTCCCAAGCCTGCCCCTCCCCCGTTCCCCCACTGTGCCAGCCTGCCCTTCCCCCAACCAGCCCTACAACTCTTCCCCTCCCCTGTCCCCCAGACAGCCCCACAACTCTTCCCCCTCTTCCCCAGCCTGCCCCTCCCCCATTCCTCCACTGCACCAGCCTGCCCCTCCCCCACAACTCTTCCCTTTCCCCCTTCCCCAGCCAGCCCCACAACTCTTCCCCCTCCCCCGCAAACCACCCTGCCCCTCCCACAGCCAGCCCCACAACTCTTCCCCCTGTGCCAACCTGCCCCACAACTCTTCCCCTCTCCCCTTCCCCAGCCAGCCCAACTCTTCCCCCACTGTTCCAGCCTGCCCCTCCCCCACCCTTCCCCAGCACTTTCCAGCCCCACTGCCCCTCCCCCAGCACCAGACAGCCTCACCGCTCCTCCCCGACCTGCCCCATCCCCATTACACTAGCCTGTGTCACTGCCCCTCTTCTGCCCCACCAGCCTGCCCCCGAGACCCTGACTGTGCCAGCCAGAGCCACAGCCCCTGCCCCACTGCACCTGCCCGCCCCACACCATCACCTCCCCCCCAGCACCAGCCGGCCCCACGACCCCTCCCCCACCCACCAGTCTATCCCATCAGCCTGTTGATCCCCATTGCACCAGCCTGCCCCACAGCCCCCACCTGCCCTTCCCCGCTGCACTAGCTTGGCCCGGCTCTCTCAGCCAGGACCCCCCACCTGCCCCACTTCCCCTGGGCACCCCACACCACCCCCGACCCCGGCAGTCTCTGGAGGCGCACTGGGGCCCGACCCCGCTGCACCCCGATCGGGGTGTGGGGGGGGAGGCTGAGCTCTAGCGATGGGGGGATGTGGCTCCCTACAGGCTGCAGCGGCTCCCCCAGGGGAGGGGGCCCGTGACCCCGCCCGGGGCAGGGAAAGGGGCGGGCCCGGGGGCCCATCCAGGAAGCGCGGGCAGGCGGGTAGGGTGGGGGGGGAGATGGGGGTGCAGTGTGTGTGTGTGGGGGGGTTACCTGGGGCTGGCCCCGGCCCCGGCCGCTGCCTTTCGCATGTTGCCGGCTGCGCTGCGGTCCCGGGCTGCGGGGCGGAGCTGCGGGCTGGGGCCAGGCGCTTCCCGGACGGGCCGAGTCCGGCTCCACCCCCGGGAGGCTGGAAGGGAGCCCCGGCGCGGTCCCTCCTCCCGGCCCGCCGCAGCGAGACACCCCACCCCTGGGGCCCGTCCCCCCACAGGCCGGGTCCCCACCAGGCCAGGACCCCGAGTTCCCCCAGCACCAGGGTCCCCCACGGGCCGGGACCCCGAGTTCCCCCAGCATCCGAGTCCCCCCACAGCGCCGGGATCCCGAGTCCCCCCAGCACCCGGGTCCCCACCAGGCCAGGACCCCGAGTTCCCCCAGCACCAGGGTCCCCCACGGGCCGGGACCCCGAGTTCCCCCAGCATCCGAGTCCCCCCCCAGCGCCGGGACCCCGAGTCCCCCCAGCACCCGGGTCCCCACCAGGCCAGGACCCCGAGTTCCCCCAGCACCAGGGTCCCCCACGGGCCGGGACCCCGAGTTCCCCCAGCATCCGAGTCCCCCCCCAGCGCCGGGATCCCGAGTCCCCCCAGCACCCGGGTCCCCACCAGGCCAGGACCCCGAGTTCCCCCAGCACCAGGGTCCCCCACGGGCCGGGACCCCGAGTTCCCCCAGCATCCGAGTCCCCCCCCAGCGCCGGGACCCCGAGTCCCCCCAGCACCCGGGTCCCCACCAGGCCGGGACCCCGAGTTCCCCCAGCACCCCCCACGGGCCGGGACCCCGAGTTCCCCCAGCATCCGAGTCCCCCCCCAGCGCCAGGATCCCGAGTCCCCCCAGCACCCGGGTCCCCACCAGGCCAGGACCCCGAGTTCCCCCAGCACCAGGGTCCCCCACGGGCCGGGACCCCGAGTTCCCCCAGCATCCGAGTCCCCCCCCAGCGCCGGGACCCCGAGTCCCCCCAGCACCCGGGTCCCCACCAGGCCGGGACCCCGAGTCCCCCCAGCACCGGGTCCCCCACGGGCCGGGACCCCGAGTCCCCCCAGCACATGGGGTCCCCCCCAGGCCAGGACCCCGAGTTCCCCCAGCACCAGGGTCCCCCACGGGCCGGGACCCCGAGTCCCCCCAGCATCCGAGTCCCCCCAGCATCCGAGTCCCCCACCCCCCAGGCCAGGACCCCGAGTTCCCCCAGCACCAAGGTCCCATCCTAGTCCATCCTCCCCAGCATCTGGCCTCCCAATCCCCTCTCCTTGCCCCCAGGTCCCCCCCAGCGCCCAGACCTAGAGTCCTCCCCCCAGCCCCTGGGTCCCCTCCAGCACCCAGACCCCAAATCCCCCCCCAGCGTGTGGATTTTGAGTCCACCCCCAGTGCCGAGATCCTCCCCCATGCCTGGTCTCCCAGTTGCCCCCCCCCCCCCCAGCACCCAGGTCCCCCCCAACACTCAGACACCGAGTCCCTCCCAGCGCCCAGATCCAGAATCACCCCCAGTCCCTGACAACCCCGCAGTGCCCTGAACCCAAGTCCGGCCTCCCAGTCCCCCCACAGCACACGGGTCCCTCCAGCGTCCGGCCTCCCAGTCCCCCCGCAGCACACGGGTCCCTCCACCGTCCGGCCTCCCAGTCCCCCTGCCAGCACGCGGGGCCCTCCAGCGTCCGGCCTCCCAGTCCCCCCCGCCAGCACACGGGTCCCTCCAGCGTCCGGCCTCCCAGTCCCCCCGCAGCACACGGGTCCCTCCACCGTCCGGCCTCCCAGTCCCCCCGCCAGCACACGGGTCCCTCCAGCGTCCGGCCTCCCAGTCCCCCCGCCAGCACACGGGTCCCTCCAGCGTCCAGCCTCCCAGTCCCCCCGCCAGCACACGGGTCCCTCCAGCGTCCGGCCTCCCAGTCCCCCCGCCAGCACACGGGTCCCTCCAGCGTCCGGCCTCCCAGTCCCCCCGCCAGCACACGGGTCCCTCCAGCGTCCGGCCTCCCAGTCCCCCCCGCCAGCACACGGGTCCCTCCAGTCCCCCCCGCCAGCACACGGGGCCCTCCAGCGTCCGGCCTCCCAGTCCCCCCGCCAGCACACGGGTCCCTCCAGCGTCCGGCCTCCCAGTCCCTCCCGCCAGCACACGGGTCCCTCCAGCGTCCGGCCTCCCAGTCCCCCCGCCAGCACACGGGTCCCTCCAGCGTCCGGCCTCCCAGTCCCCCCCGCCAGCACACGGGTCCCTCCAGCGTCCGGCCTCCCAGTCCCCCCCGCCAGCACACGGGGCCCTCCAGCGTCCGGCCTCCCAGTCCCCCCGCCAGCACACGGGTCCCTCCAGCGTCCGGCCTCCCAGTCCCCCCGCCAGCACACGGGTCCCTCTAGCGTCCGGCCTCCCAGTCCCCCCGCCAGCACACGGGTCCCTCCACCGTCCGGCCTCCCAGTCCCCCCGCCAGCACACGGGGCCCTCCAACGTCCGGCCTCCCAGTCCCCCCGCAGCATGCGGGTCCCTCCAGCGTCCGGCCTCCCAGTCCCCCCGCCAGCACACGGGTGAGGTCTCTCCAGCGTCCGGCCTCCCAGTCCCCCGCCAGCACAGGGGTCCCTCCAGCGTCCGGCCTCCCAGTCCCCCGCCAGCACACGGGTCTCTCCAGCGTCCGGCCTCCCAGTCCCCCCGCCAGCACACGGGTCCCTCCAGCGTCCGGCCTCCCAGTCCCCCCGCCAGCACACGGGTCCCTCCAGCGTCCGGCCTCCCAGTCCCCCGCCAGCACACGGGGCCCTCCAGCGTCCAGCCTCCCAGTCCCCCCGCCAGCACACGGGGCCCTCCAGCGTCCGGCCTCCCAGTCCCCCCGCAGCACGCGGGGCCCTCCAGCGTCCAGCCTCCCAGTCCCCCCGCCAGCACACGGGTCCCTCCACCGTCCGGCCTCCCAGTCCCCCCGCCAGCACACGGGGCCCTCCAGCGTCCGGCCTCCCAGTCCCCCCGCCAGCACATGGGGCCCTCAGCCTCCAGTGGCAGCCCTCCAGAGCTGGACCCCCACATCCTGAATCACCCCCAGTTTTCAGACCCACTGCTTCATGTGTCACCCCAGCCACCCCCAGTGCCCGATCCCCATACTCCAGGTCACCCCAGTGCCAGCCCCCCAGTGCTGGCCTGAGTCACCCCCAGACACCTCCAGTGCTAGCCCTCTAGTGCCAGGGATTCTGCTCCCCAAGGAATCCCGAGCCCCTCCCAGACATGTACCCTGTCCCTCCCATAGTGCCAGACCTCCCCGAGTGCCAGCCCGCCCACACCGCCAATCACCCCCAGACCCCCTTACCTCTCCAGACACTCCTAGCACCAGCCCCCCAGTGCTGGGCCCCACCTCCCTATCCCTCTTGTAGTGCCAGGTCCCCAGGCCCCCAGCCACCCAGTGTCAGCCCCCCACACCCGTGAGTCACCCACAGGCCCTCAGACATCCCTAGGGCCAACCCCCCCAGTGCCAAGTCTTCCCGGCTGACCCTCAGCCCCCTAATCCCTTTATCACACACACCCCCTCCCGAAACCCTCCAATGATAGGTCCCCAGCACCTTCAGATATCCCTCCTAGACACCTCCAGTGCAGGACCCCCCAGTTCCCCAGGGCCCCCAGCTCCCCTTAGCCTTAAATCACCCAAGGGCTGGGCCCCCAACCCACTGAGCACCCCTAGGCCCCTCCCAACCCTGCATAGGGCCCCTGACACCAAGCCTCCAGCTCCCCCAGAGTCACACTGGGGCCTGAACCCCAATGCACCCCAGCATCCTGAACCCCCCCAGTGCCACCTCCATGCTGAGCTCCCGCAGCGTGGTGCTGGGGCCCGGTACCCCACTCGCACAGTACGCCCTGAACCTGCCCCCCCAACAGGCCCCAAACACGAACACCGGAGCCAACCTGGCACTGGGTCCCAGCCTCCTGACCCACCCCAGCCTCACCCCTGGACTGCCCCAGCTCTGGGGGCCTCACGGAGTCCTGGGAGCGGTTTCTCTTGACCCCGCCTGGGTGGGTTGCCCCAGGGCCTGTCCCTCTGAGCCTGGCCCACCCCGGCATCCCTGAGCTCAGGTGGGGCCTGGCTCCCAAGCCCAATTCCACCCGACAGCCTGGCTCCGAGCCGTGGGCCTGGCCTGGGGCTCTCCCTCTCTCATCGCTCCCCCCAGCGCTGCTGGACGGCCTGGGTGCCATTTGGTGACTGGCTGGCTGCCCGCCCTGCGCCCCATCCCAGCCCCACCGGGGGGCTCTGGGAGGCAGGTCCCAGGGGAGCTGCTGGCCCAACTGAGCCACCCACTTGCTGCTGAACCCCTTCCAGGGACAGGGTAGTGCCCTCGGGGGGGGGGTGCGGGGGGGGGGGGGCTCTGCAGCAGGAGGGGGGCCTGTTCCCATAGGGTCTCTCTGGGCATCAGGGCTAGTGCAGCGCGGCTTGGCGCCCTCTAGTGGCTGCAATCCGTGTCTGGCCGCTCTGGGGCCGGATCCTGTAGCCCCGGCGGCAGAGCCTTGAGCCGTCAGATCCTGAGGTTGCAGGTTTGGTCCCCGCCACGGGTGGTCGCGGTTCCTTGGGCGCAGCGCCATCGCCCCATGGCACAGCCTAGGTCCTAGCGCGGCGAGGAGGAAGCCCAGCCGGCACTGCCGCCGCTAGCAAGGAGGGCGCAGGGTTCAGAGCACGGGTAGGAGCCTGGCAGAGAGGGGTGCAGCCTGGGGCAGGGGGGTGCAGGAGGAAGGGTGGGGTCTGAGACACGTACCCTTCGCGCTGCCCGCTGCAGGAGCTGCTGGACGAGGTGGTGCGGCTCCTCTGCTCTCTGAAACAGTCGCGTCTGAGCGCGGCCGGCCGCTCCAGGGAGGGGCACCTGTGCCCGCTGCAGGAGAGAGAGCATCAGCCAGCCGGAAGGGGGCCAGCCAGGGGGCGGGGGGCAGCCAGCCGGACAGCAGGGGGCACAGCACAGGAGCGCAAAAGAGGCATGCGGAGGGGGGGGGAGCGAGTGGAAGTGGGGGTGTGAGGGGTGGGCTGCAGGGGCTGAGTACCAGGATGGGGCATTGCTGGGGGGGCTGCACAGAGGGTCAGGCTGGGTTTGCCTGGGCATTTCATTTCCCAGTGCACCACTCCCCCCCCCCGCCGCCCCGCCCATTACATCTGTGAACGCGCCGCCCCGTCTCTGTGTGACCAGGCAGCGGGGGCCATGGGGAGATCCCGCCCCCCACCCCAGAAGCGGCTGCGGTGGAGGAGTCGTGGCTGAAGCAGCAGAGGAGGCAGGACGTGAGCCCGAGGCTGCTGGCCCCGGGGGGGTGCGGCGGAAGCCATGCCACAGCGACAGGGAGCCTGGGCACATCAGCGCTGACAGACGGAGACACCCCCCCCCTCCCCTGCTACACACGACCCCGGAGCCCACACGGCAACCTGTCCCCCCCCCCCCCCAACACGGGCCGCGCACACGGACACACAGACAGCCCCAGCCCAGGTCGCCAGACACACGCTGCAGAGATACAGACTCTCCAAAGCTGCTACAGACCCCCATGCACTGTACATATACAGCCCCCCCCCCCCGACCCTAGTGCCCCCTGTGCCTGCCGGGGACCCAGCTACACCCCAGCGTCCGACACGTGCACCCCCGCTCGGCAAACCCCAAACCAGCCGGCTGGCGCTAGGCGGCATTAACCCCCGGAGTACCGGACGCGGGGACGGGGAAGCCAGTGAAACAGGGAGCGCACGGGAAGGGGCGGCCTGGCGGGAAACGCAGGCCCAGCCAGGATCACACAGGGTCTGGCCCTTGCGTCTCGCCTTCCTCCATCTCTAGCTCTACAGCAGCCCCCCCGGCGTCCCGTCCCCCCCGCCGGGCTCTTAGCCCCCCCAGAGACTCGCACGCAGCGGGAGCAGGCGAAGCAGGAGCAGCTGTTGCTGTGGAGCATTTGGGGCCCAATTCCGCCCCCACCAACGTGGGGTGGGCGCTGCTCACCCCCATGGGAGCAGGCCAGGATCCCAGCTGGGGATTGTCGCCCCCCTGGAGCTGCTTGGTCAGTTCTAGGCCCGTTAGCGGCTGGCCCAGGGGAGCAATGCAGGATGGGTCTGGAGAGACGGGGAGACCAGCCAACGGCACCTTCCCACTACAGCTGCTGGGTGCTCCCAGTGACTGAGCCCTCATGTGCCCAGCCAAACCCCAGCAGCTATGCTGTAGCCCCGCCCACTGGGCCACACTGCAGCCCCCAGCCCCGCCCACTGGGCCACGCTGCAGCCCCCAGCCCCGCCCACTGGGCCACGCTGCAGCCCCCAGCCCCGCCCACTGGGCCACACTGCAGCCCCTAGTCCCTCCCACTGGGCCACGCTGCAGCCCCCTAGCCCCGCCCACTGGGCCACGCTGCAGCCCCCCTAGCCCCGCCCACTGGGCCACGCAGCAGCCCCCTAGCCCCGCCCACTGGGCCACGCTGCAGCCCCCCTAGCCCCGCCCACTGGGCCACACTGCAGCCCCCAGCCCCACCCACTGGGCCACGCTGCAGCTCCCCTAGCCCCGCCCACTGGGCCACGCTGCAGCCCCCCTAGCCCCGCCCACTGGGCCACACTGCAGCCCCCAGCCCCACCCACTGGGCCACGCTGCAGCTCCCCTAGCCCCGCCCACTGGGCCACGCTGCAGCCCCCCTAGCCCCGCCCACTGGGCCACACTGCAGCCCCCAGCCCCACCCACTGGGCCACGCTGCAGCTCCCCTAGCCCCGCCCACTGGGCCACGCTGCAGCCTCCTAGCCCCACCCACTGGACCACACTGCAGCCCCCTAGCCCCACCCACTGGGCCATGCTGCAGCCCCTAGTCCCACCCACTGGACCACACTGCAGCCCCTAGTCCCGCCCACTGGGCCACGCTGCAGCCCCTAGCTCTGCCCCCCAGGCCGTACTGCTGCCCCAGCCCCCATTTCTGGGGCTGTACTACAGCTCCCCCTCCCCCAGGGCCCTGATGCAGAAGGTTCCTTGCCCCACAGTGTCCCAAGGGGGCTCCCAGTCCAGGAGGGGAGTGTGACACTGCCCCCCCCCCCCCACCAGCAGCTGCCCTGCGTCTCAGCCCCCACCCTCCAGCGCAGGGTGGGCAGGGCCCAGCGCCTACCTCCTCGCAGCACCGTGGGCTGGCTCTCTCTTGGGGGACGACGGGGAGGTGGAGTAACCCCCGGATCTCTTCTGCGGCAGGATCCCGTTGCTGAGGATGGGCTTGGAGGGCAGCCCCTTGAGCAGCTGGCACACTGCGGGGGTGGGGAGACAGAGCGGGAGGGCGGGGGGGGGGGGGTCACTGCTCAGAGCCTCAGCCCCCACCGGCCCCTGTACTGCTGGGGAGCTCTTCCCGCAGCCTCTGTCGTTCCCAATGCGGGGTGGGTAGGAAGGGACTCCCAGGAGGCGGACCTGGGCTCCCTGGGGGGCTAGCCCCTCCCTGTTGGCTCAGCCCCACAGGCTCGCCCAACAGACGCCCCCCCTCCCAGCATGGCCTCAGCCCCAGGGCGCCGGGTGTGTTCCATGCCCCATGGTGGGGAGCGAGGGCAGCAAGGGAAGCCCTTACCTCCTTCTAGAGCAGGAGGGGTCCAGGCTGGGCCCTGGGGCCCCGGGAGCCAGGGGCTACTGCCAGTTGTGGGGCTGTCGGAGCCGCCCTCCTGGTCTGGCTGTGGATCTTAGAGGGGGGGGGGGGCACGCACCTTGTCCAGGCCCCAGGGGGCTGTGGCAGGATGGACCCTGGGGCTGCAGTGCTGTGTGGGCAGGCGGCTCGCCTGGCCTGACCCAGCCCCCTCAGGGCTCTCGATCTGAGCCGAACATGTGGGGCAGCTGAGCCTGTGCAGGGGCTGTGGATGTTCCCCACGGCAGGGGCGAGGGTGCTGATCCTGCTCGGAACAGGCTCGGCGAAGCAGGTGACCGGATCCAAGGGAAGCGAGAAGGGCTCTCTGGGAAGAGAGCACCCAGGGTGTGGGCTGAGCAGCCTGGAGGGAGGAGCTCTGGAGCCCGGTACCTTTTGTGGGCCCCTTCCTCTGCAGGCTGAATCCGTTCTCTTCACAGGCGCTCAGGCGCCGCAGCACGTCGGCCAGCGCCGCCTTCAGCACCTGGATCTCATCCTCCTGCAGCTGCAGCCGCTGCTCCAGGTACGAGATGCGGTCGTCCACCTCCATCCCGCTGGTGCCTGACAGGTTATCATCTGGGGGGGCAAGCGGCGGGACCAATGAGCTGCTGCCCTGGCATCTGGTGCCCTCCTGCTCCCCCCCAACAGAAACGCCCACCTGGCATCCCCACCCGCAGCATGACATCATCATCAATGCCCTGGAAGCGGGGGTGGGGGGAGGAGCTCTGACTCCCAGCTGATGTGAAAGTGGGAGGAGCTGCCGGCTCAGAGGTGAGACCCAGGAGCCCAAGCCACATTAGTATCTGTGCCCCACATAGGCGCTAACTTTCCCCAGCGCCGGCGCCTCCCCGCCCCAACTCCACCCCTTCCCTGCCCCTGTCCCGCTCCCATTCCAACCCCTTCCCCAAAGTCCCCGCCCCAACTCTGCCCCCTCCCTGCCCCTATTTGACCCCTCCCCCAAATCCCCACCCCAGCCCCGCCTCTTCCTCGAGTGCGCCGTGTTCCCCCTCCTCCCCCCTCCCTCCCAGCCATGCGAAACACTTGTTTTGCGGCGCAAGCACTGGGAGCTAGGGGGAAAAAGCGGGCGCACGGTGCGCTAAGGGGAGGAGGCGGAGGGGAGCTGGGCGGGGGGGGACGGATGGGGAGCTGCCAGTGGGTGCAGAGCACCCACCAATTTTTCCCTGTGGGTGCTCCCGCCCCGAAGCACCCACGGAGTCGGCGCCTATGGTACCGCAGCCTGTCGCACGGGCCTGGTAAAACATGACGCAGGCTGGACGCAAGGGAGCCCTGTGGCCCGGGGAGGGGCACTGAGCTGCCAGCTGGCAGGCTGGGGTCTCTTATGCCAGCTCTTCATAGTCTGTGCACTGCCCCACCCTTATTACCGGAGCCCCCTGGCCCCCGCAGCCCTCCCCCGGCCTTAGTGCAGAGTGATCCCTCCCGCACAGCCAAGGTAACTGAGAGAATAGCCAGGGTCGCAGCAGGCAGAGCTGGGAACGGACCCCGAATTCAACAGGCCAAAGTCTCAGTGCAAAGCGTTCCTGAGGCTGCTCCGGCCTCTGTGCTAATGGGCATTGTCCTAGCGGGTGGGGTAGACGCTCAGGCTTTTAGGTACAGAGAGCCCAGGTCCAGCCCCCTGCAGATAATCCAGACGGGCATTGTTAAACTTGGCTGTGCTGTCTCTAACCACTAGACCCTACACTCCTCCCAGAGCCAGGGGTAGAACCCAGGGGGAGTCCTGACTCCCAGCCCCCTGCTGTAACCACCAGACCCCACTCTCCTCCCAGAGTCAGGCAGAGATCCCAGGGGGAGTCCTGACAACCAGAGAGGGCAGAGTCCTGGGGATCGGGCTGGAGGGGATGATCCTGCCCCAGGGGGAGTGGAGGGGGTGCTCCTGCCCGGGCCTATGGGGCAGCGGTGGTGGAAGGGGTGAACCGGTCTGAAATGAACAAGATGAAATTCAATACAGACAAGTGCCAAGTACTTCACTTAGGAAGGAAAAATCCAACGCCCAAGTACGAAGTGGGACCTGGCTGGTTAGGTAGCAGGGCTGCTGGAAACGATCCGGGTTCTAGTGGATCACAAAGTAAATATGAGCCATCACTGGGATGCAGCTGCCGAAAGGGCCAATATCATTCTGGGTGTGTTGCAGGTAAGACACGGGAGGTACAGGCAGTCCTCGACCTGTTCAAGTTATGACGAATGGCACTTACGATGCTTCTACATTGACACCCTGTTTCGACTTACGACTATAGGTTTCGAGTTTACGACACTCAGTCCTGCAATGGAGTAGATTGTGGTTCCGAGTTCCGATGTTCCAAATGATAGAATCATAGAAGATCAGGGTTGGAAGGGACCTCAGGAGGTATCTAGTCCAACCCCCTGCTCAAAGCAGGACCAACCCCAACTAAATCATCCCAGCCAGGGCTTTGTCAAGTCAGGCCTTAAAAACCTCTAAGGATGGAGATTCCACCACCTCCCTAGGGAACCCATTCCAGTGCTTCACCATCCTCCTAGTGAAATAGTGTTTCCTAATATCCAACCTAGACCTCCCCCTCTGCAACTTGAGATCATTACTCCTTGTTCTGTCATCTGCCACCACTGAGAACAGCCTAGTTCCATCCTCTTTGGAAGCCCCTTCAGGTAGTTGAAGGCTGCTATCAAATCCGCCCTCTCTTCTTTTCTGCAGACTAAATAACCCCAGTTCCCTCAGTCTCTCCTCGTAAGGCATGTGCCCCAGCCCCCTAATCATTTTTGTTGCCCTCCGCTGGACTCTCTCCAATTTGTCCACATCCCTTCTGTAGTGGGGGGCCCAAAACTGGACGCAATACTCCAGGTGTGGCCTCACCAGTGCTGAATAGAGGGGAATAATCACTTCCCTAGATCTGCTAGCAATGTTCCTACTAATGTAGCCCAATATGCCATTGGCCTTCTTGGCAACAAGGGCACACTGCTGACTCATATCCAGCTTCCCGTCCACTGTAATCCCCAGGTCCTTTTCTGCAGAACTGCTGCTTATCAAGTCAGTCCCCAGCCTGTAGCGGTGCATGGGATTCTTCCTTCCTAAGTGCAGGACTCTGCACTTGTCCTTGTTGACCCTCATCAGATTTCTTTTGGCCCAGTTCTCCAATTTCTCTAGGTCACTCTGGACCCTATCCCTACCCTCCAGCATATCTACCTCTCCTCCCATTTTAGTGTCATCCGTGAACTTGCTGAGGGTGCAATCCATCCCATCATCCAGATCATTAATAAAGATGTTGAGCAAAACCAGCCCCCAGACAGATCCCTGGGGCACTCCGCTTGATACCGGCTGCCAACTAGACATTGAGCCATTGATCACTCACTACCGGTTGAGCCCAACAATCAAGCCAGCTTTCTATCCATCTTATAGTCCATTCATCCAATCCATACTTTTTTAACTTGCTGGCAAGAACACTGTGGGAGACCGTATCAAAAGCTTTGCTAAAGTCAAGATATATCACGACCACCGATTTCCCCATATCCACAGAGCCAGTTATCTCATCATGGAAGGCAATCAACTTGGTCAGGCATGACTTGCCCTTGGTGAATCCATGACTTATGATGCAATCGTAAGGAACCAATTGCGTCGTAAGTCCGAGGACTGTCTGTAATTGTCCCTGGGGAGCATAGGCGCCGACGCCGTGGGTGCTCCGGAGCTGGAGCACCCACGGGGAAAAATTGGTGGGTGCTCAGCTCCCCGCCGGCCCCCCCCCACCCGCGCCCAACTCACCTTCCGGGTTCCCGCCGAAAAGCCGTGGCTTTTTTTAGCCTAGCCGCCCGCCTCTCAGCTGTGCGGCAGGCCTCCCCATACCCCTCCCACGAGGCGCCGCCCCACTGCGCTTTCCCCCGCGCCCCCCCCCCCCCCGCCGCCGCCCCGCCACACAGCTGAGAGGCAGGCAGCTGGGCTAAAAAAAGCCACGGCTTTTCGGCGGGAACCCGGAAGGTGAGTTGGGTGCGGGTGGGGGGTGCTCAGCACCCACCGATTTTTCCCTGGGGGAGGAGGCGGGGGCGGGGATTTGGGACCGGGGGTGGAGCTGGGGCGGGGCCGGGGTGGAGTTGGTGGGGGCCAGGGCACGAGCACCCACCGGTGCCGACAAAAGTCAGTGCCTACGCTGGGGAGGGCTCAGCTGCGGGGCTGGGCCCAGCTCTGAGCGCCGCCCTTTAGGGCTGTTATAGAGCGGACGAGGACCGATTGGTCTCCATGCCCACAGAAGGTAGGGCAAGCAGCGATGGGCTTACGCTGCAGCAAGGGGGCTCTAGGGTAGAGATTAGCACAAACTCTCTCGCGCTCAGGGGAGTTCAGCTCTGGGACAGACCCCGAGGGAGGTGGGGGGATCCCCGTCACTGGCCAGGTCACACTGACCCCTGCCAGGGCTAGTCTAGGGTGACTTGGTCCAGTCTCAGCACAGGGGGCTGGAGCTGATGACCTCTGAGGGCCCTTCCAGCCCCACATTTCTATGATTCTATCCTGCCCCAGGGCATGGGGCGGAGGAGCTAATGGCCGGTCTGGGCACAGACCCGCACCCAGCTGCTCCCCCTCCCGGGGCCCAGCACTCTGCTGTGAGCCCATCAGTGGGCGTGGCCAGGTCCCAGCTGTTCCTTGTAGGTGGAGCAGCAGCAGCACCCCCTGGGGGCACGAGGTGAGTGAGCGACAGGCCCACCCAGAAAGGGAGACAGGGGAAGGTACTGAGGGATGGCGGGAGAGCTCGCAGGGACAGATGGATGCTGCAGAGGGATGGACAGACAGAGGTGGCAGTTGTTTGGACAAGACCCGCCCCCCCGGCTGTCACCTGCTGCCCCCACTGCGCTGCCCCCCCAGAGCTGTGCAGCATACAGAGTGCTCTGAGATCCCATTGGATAGCGGCTGCCAGGCGTGCAGCGCGACATGCCGCCCATCGCGGAGGGAGGAGCCTCGGCCCTTCGTTCATAATCTCGGTTCTCAGTCGGGATTTCAGATCCCCACTACCTGTCCCAGGGAAACATCCGCTCTCCCCGTGGCTGCAAAGGGGACGTGACCCCTGCAGCCTCTGCCTGCATCTGCAGACGGCCTGGAATGACAGCTCTGAGCAGGCGAGCTGCTCCCATTCAGTTCCATTGGGTGTTAACTCTGAAACCTGCTGATGACACATGAATGGTTGTTGGTAGTGATCATCCCCCCCTCTCTCAAAGTTTTAAGTCCCCTCCATCTGGCCCAAAATGGGACGAGAGAGGAGTCACCTCCCCGCCCCCAACTATAACCCCCTGCTGCCCCATGGATCCCAACCCTGCCCTGGGAACAGAAATTCCCGATTGTACCCTCCCTGGGCAGCCTGGCACCATGGGGGCAATTCCAGGCCAGATCCATCCCCGCATCGGGGAGCGACAGGGCCCCTGTCCCGTCCCCAGGAGCTGTTTCGATTTTACCTGATATTCAGCCTAGGTTTCTCTTTCTAAACATCACCCCCATAGGCTTTACACCCCCCCACCCCAGCTGAGCTGGGACAAGGTCATCCACGGACACTCCTCACCCTGCATGTACCAGGTTGCCCCCTCCAACCCTTAAAGGGACAGCAGCTGTAGTCACCCCTGCTCCTGGAGCGTCTCCATGGCCCCGTGGGGAGGGGTTTGGCTTTGTGGGGGAGACGCCATCTGTCCCTCTCCCCACCTGGCGTGGGGCAAGAAATAATCATGACACCTGCCCTTCCCCTGCCAAAATCCTGCTGCCCAATGGGACGTGCCAGCCCCTCCCTGCCCAGGCTGCCCTCTGGCCCCACACCCATGGCCCACCCTGCACAGGGACCCCAGCCCTAGGGCTCACAGGCTGGGAAGAGAGCGGCCTCCGTGCACCTGGGATCTTCATGCCGGGAGGGGCCAGATGCTGCGGGGGGCACAAAGCTGAAACTGTCCTGCAGGATCTGCCACCCTGAGACAGAGAGACACAGAAACCCCTCGGGAGACCCCCAGACACTCAGCTGGGGAGCACCCATGGGCTATGCCCAGCCTAGATGGGAGCACCTGTCTGAGCCAGCCTTGCCTGTCCCCAACAGTCCCCACGACCAACCGTGCCTGTCTCCGAGTGACTCGCCCCCACCGGCCATATCTGTCCCCGAAGGAACCCCTCCCCCACCCTGCCCCCGCCGACCAGCCATGCCTGTCCTCGACACACCCCCACCGGCTATTCCCACTCCCAAGTGCCCCCCCTCCTGGACTGGCCGTGCCCATCCCCGAGTGCCCCACTGACCAGCCGTGCCCATCCTCGAGCCACCGCTCCATGACCTGCTGTGCCCATTTCACGTAAGGGGACTATGATCCCGGCTCATCCTGCCCCAGGGGTGGGAATCTGTCTCTTGCAGGGGCTGCTGGCCTGGCTGGGCAGCTGAGATCAGCGAAATCAGATGCTGACCCCGCCCCAGGCCGGGGCAGCCGGGTCCTCGGGACACCCCCCCCTGCAGTGGCTCTGGCCCCCAGGCGGTGACACCCCCAGAGCATGCAAGGGGAGCAGATGGGTGACAGGCGGGGCCAGACCAATGGGCCCAGCTAGCCCAGTCCTGTCCCCTCCACCGCCCCGCCCCCCGCTGCCCCAGTAGTGGTGGATGGTTTGGGGGGGTGCATTTCCTTCCTGCCTGATCGGGGGGGCGGGGGGGCACGGACCGGGGGGGGGGCGGTTTACTAGTGAACTGGAGACCAGTTCATCTCTCTGCAAGGTCAGACTCTGCAGAACTTTACAGGTCCCCATCAGAGCCGGAACAAACCCCTGCTCTTTCCCCCTCCCCCGTGCAGCGCCCCCTCCCCACTGCCACCCGCTGGGCAGAGCCCGCTGGAGCCTGGCATCCCCCCATCCCCTAGAGATGCGGCTTCCCCAGGGCCCCCCATCCCCGGGAGTCCCCCTTGACATGCTGCAGAGCCAGCCGCAGCCCGGGCACCAGGGTGGGCACAGGGGCTGGCACCCACCTGTTGTGCTGGGAGCCACCCGGGGGCCCCAGGCCCTGCCTGCGCTGCCCCCCCAGTCCCTGCTCCCAGCCTCTGCAGTGGCAGCTCCTCCGTCCCTGCTTGCTCTCTCCTCTGCAATCGTATTTCACTCCTCGGCCCGCCCTCCCTGCAGCATCCCGGCGGCCGGCCCAATGGCAGCCGCCCGCTCCTCTCCGGCTGGCACCGCTCCGGTGGGAACAGCTGGGGCGGGGCTGGGGGCAGCAGCCAGAGTGCCTGAGCTGGGCATCGCTGGGCTCCACCTTGGCCCTGCCCTGGGGGGAATCAGCTGCAGGGGGGCCGAGGAGGGGGCCTGGCACTGGGGGCTGGGGTGCCAGGCAGCCCAGGGCATAGGGAAGGGCTGGCATGAGAGAGGATGGGGAATGGGGGCACTGTGTGGGCTGGCACTGGGGGGGCAGGGAGGGGAACTGGTGGCCCTGGCACCGGGGGAGGGGAGTGACAGGCACTCCAGGCGCCAGGAGGGAGTGGCTGGTTCCTGGCAGCGGGACGGGGCAGCGCTGCACCAGCCGATCAGTAGCCCTGAGAGCCGGGTGCTGGAGCCGGGCCAGGGCTCCCTCTCCTTGCTGCCTAGGGGTGAGGGGCCCACATGTGCCAGCCAGGGGGTGGGGGGCCCAGAACTGTCTCCACTGGGGGAAGGTGCCCCCACACCTGGCCACTTTGATCTATAGTTCAGGAGGCAGAGGCCGGGCTCCCAGACAGCGGCATTGGCGAGGGGCACTCCCTCCCCTAGGCCCGGGCACAGCAATGCCCTAGGCCCGGGCACGGAGCCGTCAGCCCCCCGGCTAGTCCAGAATATGGCAGCATCTCCTCAGTGACCCGGGTTGCCCATCGCCCTGCCCTGCCTCCCTACGCTGGCTGCCCGCAGGCCAGAAACGAGGCCGAGGGCTTGGTCCTGATCCCCGGGGGACTCACCCAGGAGCTACCGACCGCCCCAGCCCTCCCACCTCCCAGTCCCAGGGGCCCTTCGCCGAGCGGCCCGCACAGAGCAGATGCCGTGGGGACAAGCGCGGAAAAGGAACGTGTAAAGGACAGAGCAGCTCCGAGGTGCCCCCTCAGCCAGCCCCATAGCCCCCCTCCCTCCCCTGCTCTCCCCACTACTGGGGCTGGCAGCGCCCCAAGGAGACGGGCAGCGCCGGAGTCTAATGAAGCAGGACCTGGCAGAGCTCTTCCGCCATCGATCCTGGCTCCAGGCCTGGCGCCATGTGCTGGTCACCCCCCCACGGGCTGCATCGCCGCCTGGGAGGTGGGGTAGCATGACAGTGCCAGGCTAATGGCTTCCCCTAGAGCAAGCACTGGGAGGGGCACTGGCCACCCTGGGGACTGGCCACCCTGCGAGCCAGGAGTGGGGGTGGGGGTATTCCCAGGAGGGACCAGGACTGGCCCTATAGACACTGGGATCGGGGGGGGGTCATACAGTGACCGGGACCGCCCCCTACTCCAGGGCCTGCTGTAGACCCTACTTTGGGTTTGTTGCCATGGGGATCGAGCCAAGGTGTCTAGGCCCCACCGGGGGCTCGACCGCTATGAATTCTGGGAGTTCAATGCCCTAGAATTCCCCCTGTGCCCCATGCAAACACACAGGGGCACCATAGCCAGCCCCACTGCAGCCAGGGGGATGGGTGGGTGTTACAGCTAAAGCGGGGTCCGAACAGCCAGGGGCAGGGCACAGAGCAGGCAGAGCCCCAGAGCTAGCACAAGGGAAATACCCCTGCCTCACCCCTCTCCTCTTTTGCCCCATCTTCACACTCCTCCTCTTTTCTCTTGCCCCTGGAGCATCACCGCAGGGTGGCACCAGAAACAGCGACCCCCCCAGCAGCAGGCGAGGAATCCCTGTGCCCCTCCCCTCCCCACAGGCAGCTGCATCTCAGTGTCTGGCAAAGGACCCCTGTATAAACAGCCCCCGTGTCACACCCCAGAGGTGGTTGCATCTCAGTGCCGGGTGAAGGATCCCCGTAGGGACTCTGCAGTCTGTAAAGGGCTTAGAAATGGTGTAAGCTGAGAAAAGCCAGAGAACGGGGCGGTATTGCAATATTCTACTCACAGCGGAGTCTGGGGCAGCGCCAGGTGGCATTAGGTCCAGCCTCTGCTCCGCCACTTGGAGTAGAAACAGGGGCGGGATCCCTGGGACCCCGGCAACAGGCTCTGGGGGAACCAGGTCACATTGTCCACAGCAGGATGCGAAGGAACCTAGTGGATGGCTGGCCCTGCCCAGCTTCTTCTCTCCCCACTTTCCCGGATGAGTCCCCACTGCACCCAACGGGGAGGCGCAGAGGGTCACGCGCCATCGCGCCAGGGCCAGATGGAATTTCCAGGCTGCTTGGACATGCGCCCCCGAGTCCTGCTGAGGAAAGGGGTCGCTGCGATCCGCAGAGCTCTGGGGAAAGGCTGGCGAAGGTCACACGTGCAGCGAGTTTGGTGGGTCTCAGACGAGCCCCCATCTGGTCTGCGTGGCCATCGAAGCGAAAGCAATCCAGCATCCGGACAAGATCGGCAATGTGAGATCAGCGCAGGAGAGGGCCCGGGCTGCCACAGCAGTGGGGCTGCGGGTCGGGAGTGAGGGGCACAAGCACAGCTGGGTGCGGGAAGGTAGGAGGGAGCCCAGGGCTGGGAGAGCAGGGGGCTGGGGGTCAGGACTGAGGGGCAGCCACTGGCAGAGAAGCCCCTTTCTCTACAGCTCTCTGCCCAACTCTGCAATCAGCTCTGGTGCTGCCCAGGAGCGAATCCTGCCCGAATGCCATTCTGCCACATCATCCCCACAAACCTGCCTCCTCTGTGACCCAGCACGACCCCCACATGCAGGGCAACACTGGCCCCCCGGAGCACCCGTGGGGTGATGGGGGGACTCACAGCACTGGGTGGATGGATCTGTGCTCCGTGACCAGCACCCACAGCAGGCCAGAAGGGTGCCAACTCCGGGCACAGCTGGGGTGGGGGGCTACAGGTGCCAGCCCTTGACACATCTGGGAGGGGCTGCAGGGAGCCAGCCCGGGGCACGGCTGGGGGGGTGCTGGGTGCCAGCGCCGAGCATGGCTGGGGGGGGGGGAGATTCAGTGCCAGCTCTGGGCACGGCTGGGGGGGGGTTCGGTGCCAGCCCCGGGCACGGCTGGGGTGGGGGGGGTTCGGTGCCAGCCCCGGGCACGGCTGGGGGGGGGTTCGGTGCCAGCCCCAGGCACGGCTGGGGTGGGGGGGTGGTTCGGTGCCAGCCCCGGGCACGGCTGGGGGGGTTCGGTGCCAGCCCCGGGCACGGCTGGGGGGCTGCTGGGTGCCAGCCCCGGGCACGGCTGGGGGGGGGGTTCGGTGCCAGCCTCAGGCACGGCTGGGGGGGGGGGTTCGGTGCCAGCCTCAGGCACGGCTGGGGGGGGGGGTTCGGTGCCAGCCCCGGGCACGGCTGGGGGGGGGTTCGGTGCCAGCCCCGGGCACGGCTGGGGGGGGTTCGGTGCCAGCCCCGGGCACGGCTGGGGGGGGGTTCGGTGCCAGCCCCAGGCACGGCTGGGGTGGGGGGGTGGTTCGGTGCCAGCCCCGGGCACGGCTGGGGGGGTTCGGTGCCAGCCCCGGGCACGGCTGGGGGGCTGCTGGGTGCCAGCCCCGGGCACGGCTGGGGGGGGGTTCGGTGCCAGCCCCGGGCACGGCTGGGGGGGGTTCGGTGCCAGCCCCGGGCACGGCTGGGGGCAGTGAGGGGCAGGCTGGCAGCAGGGCCCGGATCGCGCTCACTCACCGTTGCAGAACTGGAGCAGCGTGGCCGTGTCGTAGGGGCCAGCGGAGCCCGGAGCCCGCTCGGCCATGCCCGCACCCGGCCCGGCCCGGCCCCGCCGGCCGCAGCCCCGCGCCCCGCGCCTCCCTCCCTCCCGGTCCCTCCCTGCCTCCCGTTCCCATGGCAACCGCCTTTCTCCTGCATCATCTCTGCCTGGCAGGGGAGACATCGCGGAGCGCCCCGCCCCCTCTCTCGCCCCGCCCCTCCCGAAGTGCGCCCCACACCCTGCCCCCCATTCTGCCCCCGCCCCCTCACTCCCCTGCCCCTCAGCCCCTCTGCAGTCCGCCGCCCCACACCTCAGCCCCCCTTCTGCCTCCGCCCCCTTCCTGCCTCCGCCCCTCTCAACCCCCATGGGGCCCGCCCCCTCAGCTCCGCCCCCACTCTGGCCCCGCCTTCTTCAGCCCCCCACTGTGGCCCCTTCCCCTCCCTCTCCCCCGCCCTTAGCCCCCCACTGCCCCGTCCCTGAACCCCCACTGCACCCCCGCCCCCCCCTCAGTCCCCCAGCTGAGCTCCCCCCACCCCTCCTGTCAGCCCCCCAGAGTCCCCAGGGCGGCTCCCCACTCAGCTTCCCCCCCCCCCCCAGTTAACCCCACCCCCGCGTCCCCGTTCCCGGGCTGCCCCAGCGGGACGGGCGGACAGAACTTAGAGCTGGGGGGGCGGGGGGGGGAGGGGGGAAGATACCAGACCAGATGCTGATTGGCGGATTCCCGCCCTCCAGACTCACTGAGAACCAGGGGCCAGTGGGGTGCCAGATTGGGGTGGGGGGGTGGGGCTAGCCTGAGATGCCGCGGGGACACAGCACGCTGATTGGAGAGTCACTGGAGAGGCTCCGCCCACCCACCACTAGCAAATGGGAGGAGCAGCTGGGGGGGGGGAGGTCTGAGGGGGCGGAGTCAGAGGCGAAGGGGCGGAGCCAGCAGGGGCATGTCAGGTGTCGCCCAGTTTTTGACGCCTTTTCTCTCGCCGATTTCCTTGCTGGGCTTGGTCCCCCATTCCCCTTCAGCCTCTGTCAGCCCCTCCCCCTCAGCCCCCGCTTCAGCCCCCCGTTCCCCCTGCATCCCCCTCAGTCCCCCCACATTCCCCCCTCAGAATCCCCATGCCCCCTTCATTCCCTCCATATCAGCCCTCTGCACACCCCTCAGCCTTGAACCCCGCAGCCCCCGTACCCTCTTCATCCCCTCCCCCTCACCCCCTGCCTCCCCCTCTAAGCATCTAAGGGGGGAGGGATAGCTCAGTGGTTTGAGCATTGGCCTGCTAAACCCAGGGTTGTGAGTTCAATCCTTGAGGGGACCATTTAGGGATCTGGGGCAAAAATTGGGGATTGGTCCTGCTTTGAGCAGGGGGTTGGACTAGATGACCTCCTAAGGTCCCTTCCAACCCTGAGATTCTATGATTCTATGATCTCCATGCCCCCTTCAGCCCCTCCCCCTCAGCCACCCTGCGCCCCCTCAGTCCCCTGCACCCCTCAGCCCCACAGAGAAGAGGGGGGACTGAGGGGGGGTTGAGGTGGATCAGGGTGCCCCCTCTCAGTACAGAGCCCGTGCTGCTTCTGTTGTGCTCCCACGGCCCCCCCCCCCCACAACCGAAGGTCACCTTGTTGCCCCGGGGCCCCCACAGTGTCAGGGGCCTTAGATCCATTGCATGCCGCGGCAGGGGGGGCGGGCACAGAGTTCATGGCCGTCAGGCAGGGAGCGCCAGGCCAGAGGCGGAGAGGCTGCAGCGCGGGTGCCAGCCGGGGACGGGCGGGGGGGGGGGGGGGCTGCCACAGCCACTGCATTCATTGGGAGCAGGGACGGGGGTGGGGGCATGGAGAGGGAGTTGCTGCACCAGGCAGAGATTCCCCCGTCTCCACTATCCATCCGTCTGTACACAGCGTCTGACTGTCTGTCCTTCTCTGCTCAGTATCTATCCCCATATACCCCCCGCCACACTTTCTCTCTCCATATCCCCATACACATCTATCTATCTATCTATCTATCTATCTATCTATCTATCTATCCCTATACACCCCATATATCTATCTATCTATCTATCTATCCCTATACACCCCATACACATCTATCTATCTATCTATCTATCTATCCCTATACACCCCATATATCTATCTATCTATCTATCCCTATACACCCCATATATCTATCTATCTATCTATCTATCCCTATACACCCCATATATCTATCTATCTATCTATCTATCCCTATACACCCCATATATCTATCTATCTATCTATCCATCCCTATACACCCCATATATCTATCTATCTATCTATCTATCCCTATACACCCTATCTATCTATCTATCTATCTATCTATCCCTATACACCCCATATATCTATCTATCTATCTATCTATCCCTATACACCCCATATATCTATCTATCTATCTATCCCTATACACCCCATATATCTATCTATCTATCTATCCCCATACACCCCCTCTTTCTATCTATTTATCTATCTAATGTTGTTCCATTCTATGCATCCGATGAAGTGGGTTCTTAACCCACGAAAGCTTATGTTGAAATAAATGTGTTAGTCTCTAAGGTGCCACAAGTATTTCTTTCTTTCTTTCTTTCTTATTTTCTTTTTGCTGACACCGACTAACACGGCTACTCCACTGTAACCTATCTATCTATGTGTTTCAGGGCACCCATGCCACACCCCATGGAAACCCTGGCCCTGCCTGACGCATCCTGCGGTGACACCCAGTGCGGGGACACCATTTAGGGACGACAGGCCATTTAGGGAGGAGGCACCTGCCCCCCGACTTTTATTAGGGGGAGGTTTGCAGCAGGAGGGAAGATGCTACCTGCCCCCCCTCCCACTGCCAGCTCCGCTGACATCTGCAGCCTCCCTGGTGCCTCTTCCCCCCCCCCCCACCACCGCCATGGAGCCGCCGCTGGCAGAGCTGCTCAGGACCAGAGCCTGTGGGGGCTGATGTCGGGGTGTCCCCCTCCTCCCAGCCCCTCGTGCACCTGGGCAGGCAGAGTGCACCCCTTACGCCAGCCCTGCCCCACGGAACTGCCCACACTGTGCCAACTAGGCACTGAGCACACAGCTGGCTCTATAGCAGCAGCTACTCCCCTGTCTGCACCCTGAGCTACCCCCCTCCTGCACCCTGAGCTACCCCCCGCCTGCACCCTGAGCTACCCCCCTCCTGCACCCCGAGCTACCCCCCGCCTGCACCCCGAGCTACCCCCCGCCTGCACCCCGAGCTACCCCCCGCCTGCACCCCAAGCTACCCCCCTGCTGCACCCTGAGCTACCCCCCGCCTGCACCCTGAGCTACCCCCCTGCCTGCACCCCAAGCTACCCCCCTGCTGCACCCCGAGCTACCCCCTGCCTGCACCCCAAGCTACCCCCCTGCTGCACCCCGAGCTACCCCCCTGCTGCACCCTGAGCTACCCCCCGCCTGCACCCTGAGCTACCCCCCGCCTGCACCCTGAGCTACCCCCCTGCTGCACCCCGAGCTACTCCCCTGCTGCACCCTGAGCTACCCCCCGCCTGCACCCTGAGCTACCCCCCGCCTGCACCCCGAGCTACCCCCCTGCCTGCACCCCGAGCTACCCCCCGCCTGCACCCCGAGCTACCCCCCGCCTGCACCCCGAGCTACCCCCCGCCTGCACCCCGAGCTACCCCCCTGCTGCACCCCGAGCTACCCCCCGCCTGCACCTTGAGCTACCCCCCGCCTGCACCCCGAGCTACCCCCCTCCTGCACCCTGAACTACCCCCTGCCTGCACCCTGAGCTACCCCCCGCCTGCACCCCGAGCTACCCCCCGCCTGCACCTTGAGCTACCCCCCGCCTGCACCCCGAGCTACCCCCCTCCTGCACCCTGAACTACCCCCTGCCTGCACCCTGAGCTACCCCCCGCCTGCACCCTGAGCTACCCCCCGCCTGCACCCCAAGCTACCCCCCTGCTGCACCCCGAGCTACCCCCCGCCTGCACCTTGAGCTACCCCCCGCCTGCACCCTGAGCTACCCCCTGCCTGCACCCCGAGCTACCCCCCGCCTGCACCCTGAGCTACCCCCCGCCTGCACCCCGAGCTACCTCCCTCCTGCACCCCGAGCTACCCCCCGCCTGCACCCCGAGCTACCCCCCGCCTGCACCCTGAGCTACCCCCCGCCTGCACCCTGAGCTACCCCCCGCCTGCACCCCGAGCTACCCCCCTGCTGCACCCCGAGCTACCCCCCGCCTGCACCTTGAGCTACCCCCCGCCTGCACCCTGAGCTACCCCCCGCCTGCACCCCGAGCTACCCCCCTGCTGCACCCCGAGCTACCCCCCGCCTGCACCTTGAGCTACCCCCCGCCTGCACCCTGAGCTACCCCCCGCCTGCACCCTGAGCTACCCCCCGCCTGTACCCCGAGCTACCCCCCGCCTGCACCCCAAGCTACCCCCCTGCTGCACCCTGAGCTACCCCCGGCCTGCCCCCCAAGTCAGTGGAATTATGGGTAAATCCTATTTGAATTCATGTAAACAAGCTTGCAGGGCTGTCTTTCCCCTTTTCTCCAGTAGAGGGAGCAGAAGGCACTGGCCCTCCATGTCTTCTAGCTCCCCCCAGGCCAGCCCTGGCATTGGCAGCTGGATACAGTTCGGTCAATAACAGCTGTCTCCCCTAGGAGAGAGCAGATACAGCCCCCTAGAGACATTGGCCCCCAGTGTGGATGGTAGGAGTAGCATGTTGGTAAGAAGACAGTTCGTAAGTGATTTCTTTGTAGTGCTATTCATGATGACTCCTACACCTCTCTCATGTTGGGTTCCACCTGAATAGAACATTGTTTTTTCTCCAGATGTTATCGTGCCTTGATCTTTCCATCTAACTTCACAAAGTCCTTGGATGTCAATTTTATATCTATCCATTTCTTGGATTACCTGTGCCAATTTCCCTGCACTGTTCAGAGTTCGCACACTCCAGGTCGCTATGGATGTACTCTTTTTGGCCGTCAGAATTTGGACCATCGAGTGGGTGACTTCCCGAGGGATTTGACCATCCGCTGTTGTATGCGCATCCGAACGCTTTCCATCCTCCTCAGGCCGTGAGTTTTGGTTTATGTGTCAAGTATCAGAGGGGTAGCCGTGTGAGTCTGGATCTGTAGAAGCGACAAAGGGTCCTGTGGCACCTTATAGACTAACAGAGGTATTGAAGCATAAGCTTTCGTGGGTCAATACCCACTTCTTCGGATGCAAGCAGTGGAAATGTCCAGGGGCAGATATAAAAGTGGTTTATGTGGTTTTTGTGAGTAGTTTCTGTAGCTAGAATTTTTTTTTTACGGTGACGGGAAGCCACCTCATTGACCAACCCTCCGTCTTTTTGATCCGGGCTAGGGACCGGCACTGGCGAAGTTAGCTATTCATCATCAAGACAGGTGTAAGGCAGGGGTGAGTCCTGTCTCCTTTTTTGTTTATGCTAGTCATCGACTATGGATTAAAACAATGCAACAGTGATACATACGGCCTACAATGGAACAATTCAAGGGTATTTGATCTAGACCTTGCTGACGACATCGCTCTTATCAGTGTGTCTGTTACAGCTGTCCCCCTGCTGCATTCCCTTTTCCCCTCTCCTTTCTGTTGGTCCTGTGTGGCCGCCCCTCCCGGCCATTGTGCTAACTAAAGTCATAGCCCTGTTCATAGGAATGACTTGTACAGACTGACTGGAGCCATTGCTCTGCCTAGGGAGGGGGCTTCTAGCTTCTTTGTTCGGCCCCGGCTCGGTGTAGGGTGCTCTGCCCAGGTATGCAAGACCTAAAGTGGCCACATAGCTGAGCATATGAGTCATACCTGTGGCTCAGAACATGCCCAGGCATGCCTATGCTTACCTGCAGCCTTTCCCTGCCTTCTCTCCTCCCCTGTATCAAGAGAAGCCAATCAAAAGTACTGGCGGGAAACTGCCTAAGTTTGCCTTTAAAACCAGACATTTTCTGATCAGACCCCCGGAGAAGGTCCTTGCTTTGCCACCTGGTCTAATCAGCTAGGGGTCTTTGGGGGGCCCTCTCCCCGCTCTCGTTTGTTTTTGAGCGTACCCCCGTTTTTAAACTCCCCTCCCACGAACAACAAATTTGTGCCTGGAGATCTCCTGATTATTGTAAGCGAATCGAGTCCTCTCTGCGTCCTCTGATGCTGAAACTGCTGTTCCTGCTGCTGCTTTGGGGATTGGTAAGGAAAAACCTCTTGCACACTCCCCTTGTTCTAACTGCTGGCTGTCTTTCCCCAGCAGGCAGACCCCAGCTAACTCCTTGGTCTGTGTCTGTAATCTGCTTCTAGCTCCGCAGCGCCTTTGCTGCTAGAAATAAAACTGCTGCAGCCACCACTAGTTAACCCCCCCCCCCCCCCCGCCTTGGAGCTGTATCCTGGGCACACACCGCTCTGCCCTCTGGAACTACCCCTAGTATAAGGTGCACCCATTAGGTTAGGTTTAGCTTTTAGTCTAGATAAATTGTAATTTCATTTTGCATAGCTGTGGTTAAGTTAGGGTTAAAGAATTGTTTGTATTGTGCTCTGTAAGTTAGGTTTAACAAATCGTTGCATTGTGTTCTGTTACTTGCTAACTTGTGTAATCTTGGTTAAGTTAGATCATAGATAAGATTTTGCTGTGTTCTGTATTGCATAAAAACCCCCATTGGTTACCTTTTTTTTTCTCTCTAACACACCTCACATTTTACATTTACACCACTGTGACACACCCTTTACATAGAAATTGTTAGCTACCTGTTACATTTATACTTCAGTGTTAATTGGTTACCAACTGTATTGTACTCCACTGTATTGTACCCCACTACTAAAACCCCCTATCCTGTTTACTAAAAGAAACCCCTCCCCAATTGTCTCCCTTAACATACCCCTCACTATTAAATTTTCCCTGTTTTTATATTTTCTTAATAAAGTTTATTTTGCACCCCACCAGTGCAGTAATTGTCCCCCAAGATCCCCTACCTGCTGGCAGGGACACAGTGAAGATGCCAACGGGCTACAAAAATGCACAAACCAAGTAAAAGAAATAATGGAGACGATAGGTTTGAGATACAATGCAAAGAAACGTAAAGTCCTGTTAATGGGGACTACAGGGACAAAAATCAAAATTGAAGAAGAGAAAGAAAAAAAGAAAAAAGAGAAAGAAGATGGACAATTTTACCTAGCTTGGAAGTGCCATCAGCCAAGATGGTACTAGTTCTGAGGAAATAAGAAGACGGACTGGGAAGGCAAACGCTGCATTTGGAAGACTCAAAACCATCTGGCAACTCAAAAACATCTCCCTCAAGACAAAACCGAGCGTGTACAAAGCAGTTGCTGTCACCACCACAACATACAGCAGTAAGACACGGCAACTTACCAAGAAAGAGACGCAAAAGCTGGGTGCATTTCATCACAAATGTCTGAGAATATTGGGAATAACAGAGAGAGATAGGAAGACGAACAAATCATCTACACAAGAAGACCTCAGTGGCTGCTGGGGCATGTGCAGGGAATGGAAAAAGAACGTTTACCAAACACCGCCCTTGAATGGAAGCCAGAAACCGCCAGAGGAAAGAGAGGAAGACCGCGAATAACATGGAAACGAACAGTTCCGAACGACATCAAGCACCTCCACATGAAATGGGAAGATTTGGAGTGAAGGGCAGCTGACAGGCAAGGATGGCAACTATGGTTAGCCTAATGTGTGGCAAAGCACGGGATGGACTGAGGTCTAAGGTAAGAAGACAGTATGGCGGGACTGGACTAGCACCTTCTATTAGCAGATCCGCTGTCAACACCAGGCATCTGCTGCTAGTAGTATTATCAATTGTGCCTCACAGGTGCCAAACAGGATCAGGGCCCCCATGTGCAAGGTGCTGTACAAACACAGATCACAAGCTGGTTCCCGACCCCAAGAGCTGACCTGACACACACAGTGTGGGGGAAGGGGAGTAGCCCTGGACTGAGCATGCTGGGCTTTTGAGGTGGGTGTGGGAAGAGCACCTTGCTGGTTAGGTAAGGACAGACGCTGCCCTCTGATGGTCCCCAAGGGAAAGGCATTTTGTTAGTGCCAATTGTAGAGCAGGACTTGAAAAGTGAAATTATCATAGAATCTCGGGTTGGAAGGGACTGGGATGATTTAGTTGGTGTTGGTCCTGCTTTGAGCAGGGGGTTGGACTAGATGAAATCTTATGTTCACCTGGGCTGCAAAGTAGTGAACACGTTTCCGTTTCAAAGTGAGCCAACGTGACCATGTTTGGGGGGATTTTTTTCCCACAGACATTTAGACTCAGCTCTACTTTGAAATGTTAATCAAACCCATTATCAAAAGAGTCTCTGGGTGTTAAAAATGGGTGGTTTTGATAAAAGTTTTGAACAAACAAACAACAACCCGTCAAGAGGCCTCTCAACTTTTTGCAACAACCCCCTAAAAAACAAAACAAACAACCCTCCCGAACTCCCCCCCCCCCCCCACGCCGGAGGCCGTTCGTCTACCAAAACCAAAACGTTTCGTTTGGAAATGTTTTTGGCCAGCTCACACGAAACCTAACACAAGCGCCTGTCCGCACCTCCCTGGGGTTAATTGATATTCATCAAGGAGCTATTCCCAGAGACTCCACTGTTCGTACAGCGCCTGCCAACTCTCAGGCATGATTGTTATCAACCTGTGGCCCAATCAGCACACAGCTGTGGCCCATGTGACATCCTCAGGGCCATACAGGTAGTATATCTATTGGGTGGATGAAGCCCACATAACACACAGAGAGCGGCATAGGTGGCCCACACCGGTACATGGGCTGAGAACTACTGTAATGAACTATTGATTATTAATAATACAAGGTAAGCCAGGTGCGTTTCCCATTGCCACCCCAGGAGGGCAGCATCTACCCATATTCTCAGCCATCAAAGTGATGTTCCTGCTGTCACCACCAGAGGCCAGTGCCTACCCCGGGGAATCCCTGTTCACCTAGGGGCTATTCCTAGTGGGTTGGCCTGGCCGGACCCCTTATGCCCTTGGGTTGTTTCCCGCCGGGGGAGAGGCGGGTGCCTGGAGTCTCTGGCTTTGCAGGGCAGGGTGGCGGGTGCTGCCTGCGTCATGGCCCCAGGGATGGGTGTTATTTATTGTCAGTGTTACCCGGGCGCCCTGCAGGCTGCCCCACCCCCGGGTGCTGGTGTACATCAGCCGGGACTGCGCCCAGGCCCCTGGGGTCACGCCGGGGTCAGGGAAAGGGGCGTCGGGAACAGAGAGGCTCCGACCAGGGAACACTCAGGGACTCAGCACCTCAGAGACAGCATCTGCCCTGCGCAGGGAGGGCTGGGGGAGGTGGGAGCTTTGCCCACTCGGGGTATGGGTCCGGCGAGAGCCGGTCAGTCCTGGGGGCGGCTGCTGTCTGTGCTGGGCGCAATGTTAGGGAGATTCATGGCATCACACTAGAGCACAGAGCCCATGTGGAGATGCCCTGCGCTGGTGCTAGGCCCCTATGCCAGGGGCGGGCACTCGTGCAAGGTCCCTACGTCAGGGGCGGGCACTAGTGCAAGGTCCCTATAACAGAGGTGGACACTAGTGCAAGGTCCCCAAGCCAGGGTCGGGCACTAGTGAAAGGCCCCTATAACAGAGGTGGGCACTAGTCCAAGGCCCCTATGCCAGGGGCAGGCACTAGTGCAAGGTCCCTATGCCAGGGAAGGGCACTAGTGCAATGTTCCTATGCCAGGGGCGGGCACTGGTGCAAGGCCCCTATGACAGAGGTGGGCACTAGTCCAAGGCCCCTATGCCAGGGGCAGGCACTAGTGCAAGGTCCCTATGCCAGGGGCAGGCATTAGTGCAAGGCCCCTATAACAGAGGTAGGCACTAGTGCAAGGCCCCTATGCCAGGGGCAGACACTAGTGCAAGGCCGCTATGCTAGGTGCACTTATCTTATAGGATGTGACACTGGTTTCCTGCCCATCTCTAATAGTAACACGAGAGCACCACCAGGCAGGCGCGCTGCACCAGTGCCCACCCCTAGAGGGGACGCCTGGCGTGAGCGCAGGGCATTTGCACTCATGCTGTGCACTAGTGAGATGCCGTGTAGAGAAAGGGACATCTCAGTGCCACTATGCATGGCTCTGGTAGCCGCTGTGTCCCATTCATGTCTCCCGTCCTAGAGAGAGAGGAGTTCCCACCCGAGCAGGTGCAGAGCAGGGGACCGGAGAGCCGATCTCAAGGGGATGGAAAGAGCTGGGCTTGGTTAACCTGGACCACAGGCTACTGGGGGTGGTGGGGGTAGGGTGACCAGACAGCAAATGTGAAAAATCGGGACACTGGGTGGGGGGTAATAGGAGCCTATATAAGAAAAAGACCCAAAAATCGGGACTGTCCCTATAAAATCGGGACATCTGGTCACCCTAGGTGGGGGGGGGGGGAGGTGGTGGTGTCTGATTGCTCTGTAGAAATACATGGTGGCAGGGGGGAGAAGAGCCACTGAAGCTAGAGGAGGATGTTGGCCCAGCCACTGAGGTGGGAGATTAGAAGGTGTGACGGAGTAGGGAGCGAGGTGGATTTGACCACGAGCTGGGGCTGACTCCCGAGATGTACCGTCAAAGGTTCCGGGGTCAGCGTAAAACCCCTGAGGTCACGTACCTACAATTGGCCAACCGGATACATGGATACGCCCGCAAGTGGACAGCTGGGGCCCAGACTATGGAGGGCCTGTTCGACCTATTCGTACTGGAACAACTGTATGAACAGTGCTCATCAGACCTGAAGCTATGGTTGATGGACAAAAAGCAAGAGAGCCCACAGCACACAGGGCAGCTGGCCGACGAGTTTGTGAACAGTCGGTCAAGGGGTGGCAGGGAGGAATCCCAAAGGAGCAGGCCCACCATGAGGCAGCAAGAGAGTCACCATGGGACCTCCCAAAGGGGAAATAGGGAGAACCCCCTCCCGAGGGGAACCTCCGACATCAGGACCAACTGACCCGCTTGAGGGGACCAACGGGATGTGAGCTGCTATCACTGTGGCCGGAGAGGCCACATACGGTCCCAGTGCCCCAAGATCAGAGACAGACTAAGCAGACCAAACCCACACCGGGTTAACTGGGTAGGGACCCAGCCGGACGAGGAGCCAACAGCCCAGAAAAGGGGGGCTGGCAGCTTATCAACTGCTCCGGAGGGAGGAGGGCCCCAGACCAGCTCCTCAGGGGGGCTGGATGCTCCGGACTCAGGGTTCTCGGTTTATAGGGTGGGCGCGGGGCTGTCCCTCCGGAGAGAGTGCCTTGTTCCCCTGGAGATAGATGGGAGGAGAGTCACTGGATACTGGGATACGGGCGCTGAGGTGACGCTGGCCCGGCCCGAGGTGGTGGCCCCAGATCGGGTGGTACCCAACACCTATCTGACCCTGACAGGGGTGGGCGGGACCCCATTCAAGATACCCGTGGCGAGGGTACATCTGAAATGGGGGGCCAAGGAGGGCCCCAAGGATGTGGGGGTGCACCACCATTTGCCCACTGAGGTGCTGATGGGGGGGACCTAGAGGACTAGCCAAGCAAACCCTGGGACACCCTGGTCGTGACCCATAGCCAGAGCTGGCAAGGGGCGCTACGCCCTGGCCTCGGAGAGGGTACCTTGCAAGGGGCGCAGTACCCTGGCCCAGTGGAGAGGGAGTACCCAAGGACCAGGCTCAGAGAGGCTGCGGCCTCAGACACAGACAGCACGAGGGAGCAGGCCCCCATCCCTTCCCCAGATGCTGAGTTCCAGGCTGAGTTACAGAGAGATCCCTCCTTGCGGAAGCTCAGGGACCTGGCTGACCACAGGGAGGTACAGATCATTTGGAGAGGCTGCCAGGAGAGGCTCCTGTGGGAGAAGGGGTTCCTGTACCGAGAATGAGCTCCCCCCAGTGAGATGGAGACGTGGGGGATCAGGAGGCAGCTGGTGGTTCCCCAGAAGTACCGCCGCAAGCTACTGTACCTGGCCCACGACATCCCTCTCTTAGGGCACCAGGGAATCCGGCGCACCAGGCAGAGGTTGCTACAGAACTTTTACTGGCCTGGGGTCTTTACAACTGTCCATCAGTACTGCCGATCCTGTGACCCCTGTCAGCGGGTGGGGAAGGCCCGGGACAAGCGGAAAGCGGCTTTGAGGCCTTTGCCCATCATAGAGGAGCCCTTCCAGAAGGTGGCCATGGACATAGTGGGGCCTCTCAGCAAGACAACCTGGTCGGGGAAGAAATACATTCTGGTGGTGGTAGATTTCGCTACCCGCTACCCCGAGGCGGTGCCCTTATCCTCCATTGAAGCAGACACCGTGGCGGATGCGCTGCTGACCATTTTCAGCCGAGTGGGGTTCCCCAAGGAAGTCCTGACCGACCAAGGGTCCATGTCGGCCCTGCTCCGGTGCTTGTGGGAGAAATGTGGGGTCCGGCACAGCTGGGCCTCGGCATATCATCCCCAGTCCAACGGCTGGTGGAGAGGTTCAATGGGACGCTAAAGATGATGCTGAAAATCTTTATGAGCCAGCACCCGCAGGACTGGGACAAGTACTTACCGCACCTGCTGTTCGTGTACAGGGAAGTGCCCCAGGAGTCTACCGGATTCTTGCCCTTCGAACTGTTATATGGCAGGAGGGACCTGATGAGAGACGAATGGGAGGGAGAGGCTGCCCCCGAGGGAGAGTCAGTGGTGGAGTATGTCCTGACCTTCCGAGAGAGACTTGCTGAGCTCATGGGCCTGGCCAAGGAGAATCTGGCTGGAGCTCAAAGGAAGCAAAAGGTCTGGTACGACCGCACGGCGCGGGCCCGCACCTACGCCACTGGGGACCAGGTGATGGTTCTCATCCCCGTGAGGAAAAACAAGCTGCAGGCCGCTTGGGAAGGCCCTTTCAAGGTTGTCAAGCAGCTAAATGAGGTAAATTATGTGGTGGAGCTGTCTAACCAGGCACACCACTGCCGGGTGTACCATGTCAATATGATGAAGCCATATTATGACAGGGGGAATGTGTTGCTGGCCATGTGTGGACATTGGGAGGAGCAGGGAAGTGACCCTCTAGTAGATCTATTCCCTGAGACAGGAGCTGGCTCCTCCCAAGAAACGATCCCTCTCTCTGATCAGCTAACCCCTGCCCAGCAAGCTGAGATCAGAGAGGTGCTGCATCTGTACCAACAGCAGTTTTCCAACCAGCCTGGATGCACCAATCTGACTGTCCACCGGGTGGAAACAGGATTGCACCAACCTATAAGATGCTCCCCATTCCGAGTCACAGGGAGAACGGCTCAGGACCTGGAAAGAGAGGTCAGTAACATGCTGGCTTTGGGGGTGATCCAGCCGTCGTCCAGCCCTTGGGCCTCGCCGGTGGGGCTGGTCCCCAAAAAGGATGGGTCGATCCGGTTCTGTGTGGACTATCGGAAGCTCAATGCCATCATGGTATCTGATGCCTATCCCATGCCCCGGCCTGACGAGCTCCTAGACAAGCTGGGAGGGGCTCGGTACCTTATCACCATGGATCTTACAAAGGGCTACTGGCAAGTGCCACAGGGGATGGATCACTCGATAATTGCCCTGTTCTGTTCATTCCCTCCGAAGCATCTGGCGTGAGAGACCGACACTGGGCTGGATGGATCATTGCTCTGACCCGGTTTGGCCACTTTTATGTTCTAAGCCAACTCCTTTCTACCTCTGCTCTCTCCGGCAGGGTCCCTGTATCTGACGATGACGTGGCCCCCTCCTTTCCAGCCCCAGCACTTCCCTGGGGAATTCCCAGGCACTGAACCCCCCATGGACCCCTGGGCAAAGAGTCGTTCACGTCAAGGGCCCATTGGCGCATGGGGGTAGAGCATTCAGTTGTCCTCTGAAGTCATCCTTTCTTTGCAACCCAGGCCCCTGCCCAGCATTTACGACAGAGGAGCACGTCAACATAGGCGCCGACTCCGTGGGTGCTCCGGGGCTGGAGCAGCCACGGGGAAAAATTGGTGGGTGCAGAGCACCCACCGGCAGCTCCCCGCCAGCCCCGGGACCCACCGCAAACTCACCTCAGCACCGGGAGACGTTGCGGGGCCCCGCCGTCGACGCTGGGCGACATTGCATCGGCGTCGGGGGCGGGGCCCCGCAATGTCACCCGGCATCGGGGGCGGGGCCCCACAGCGTCACCCAGCGTCGGGGGCGGGGCCCGGTGTCGGGGGCAGGGCCCCACAACGTCACCCGGCGTCGGGGGTGGGGCCCGGCGTCAGCTCCCACCGGCGCCACCGGAAGTCGGCGCCTGTGCCTCACCATTGCTCAGGGTGGGGCGTAAGGATCCAGGGGCTCCCGAACCCAGCACATTGGTGCCCAGCCCAGCCTCGGTCCCACATCGCCAACAGCAGGCCGTGCGGTGCCACCTCCAAGGAGCATGGCGGAGATCAGGCACCACAGGAAGTCCCGCCCAGAGCAAGAGCACTCGCTGCCTCTGATTGGCCCATGCTCACTATTTAACCCCCACGAAGTTGTCCGGCTGGTTGTGACTCCAGACCTCCCCTCGCTCTCTGGTCTCCGACCCCGGCCTGACTCTGACCCTGCCTCTTGCCTGGGGTCACACATCCGAAGAAGTGGGTATACACCCACGAAAGCTTATGCTTCAATACCTCTGTTAGTCTATAAGGTGCCACAGGACCCTTTGTCGCTACTACCTGGAGAGGCTCACAGATGTGGGTGCCGACCTCGGGGCCGACTGCTAAAACCAGGGCAAACACCCCAAACTGGGGGTGTGCTCTGTAATTAGATGTCACCAAACCGGTAACAAATGTGAGCCCCTGGATCACTGTAACAGTCATACCATGGAGTCCCAGACAGTCCCCTGAAGGTCTCCAGCCTGTCTTGCCACCCAGACAAACTGGACTTAGTGATAAAGGGTCACTTACACCCCAAATCACACCACAGTCAGGTTGTTTCCAGTCTCAAGAGACCAGTCACTTACCCAGCTCACTTACCCTGGATCTTACACCAAAGACAACGCCTGTAGCTAATCCTGTAATAAACGATCGACAGGTTTATTAAGCAGGAAAGAGAAATGAGAGAGTTATTTACAGGTTAAAGCAAGCAAACAGATACCCACAAACCGTTATCATCTAAACACTAAGAGCGACTGAGTTGTAGAGATCGGTCTATTCAAAGTGTCTCACAGGGACGACCCAGGATCTGGCTTCAGTTTGGTTTCTCTGGCCCTGGGAGAGTTCAGACAGCAAAGAGATGAAAAATCTTCATATCAACTATTTTTATCTCCCTCTTCCAGCATTCAAAGCCATGGGACCAGGCTGCATGCCCTGCTGCCTGGGTGAATGGAACAATTAACAATGCTTTTGTCTTATAATTGCCCACTTTGAATTGGATAGTCCTCCTGGATGGGGGGAGGGTTGAGGGGGATGATTCTTGTGCCTGGGTTCACAAGCTCAGAGCAAAGTTTTCAAGCAAACCTTATGCCTGGAATACAGACGCTGCAGGTGAGATTAATGCCGGCAGCAACTCACAAGCATTTCATAGAGTCTAAATACTCGATACATTGTTATAAGGCTAATACCTATTTTGAGCAAATCCAACATACGGGTGACCTGGTCTGGTTCCCAGCTATGAGTCTGTTAGTTCTTAGCTAATGCCTGCAGTCTTGCCGAGAGCTGGCACCTGGCCTGTCAGGATCCCACCTGGCTCTAGCAATTATCCTGCTCCCATGGCATCCTTGACTTGTGGCCCCCAACCATGACCACTAGGCCAGACTGCCTATGGCCCAGTCCCTGACGCTTTGTCCCAACCACTTGGGGGGGGGATAGCTCAGTGGTTTGAGCATTGGCCTGCTAAACCTAGGGTTGTGAGTTCAATCCTTGAGGGGGCCATTTGGGGATCTGGGGCAAAAATTGGGGATTGGTCCTGCTTTGAGCAGGGGGTTGGACTAGATGACCTCCTAAGGTCCCTTCCAACCCTGATATTCTATGATTCTATGACTTTCAACTCCCTCCACAGAAGCGCCTTAGCCGGGATATGGGAGGGGCAGGTCCACCACCGCCCGCTGGCCCCAGGAGGTACCGGACCTGCAGAAACAGGTCCCTCAACTCCAGAAAGCCTGCAGAAAGTCGGACACTGCGTGAGCAGCTAGGTTGGTCCCGGGAAGAGACGTCTGGGCCCCAGGCTCAGGGTGGGTCACTGCCCTCTGAACAGGGTCCCGCGGTACCACTACGCAAAGGTTTTGATGGGAACCACCAGAAGTGCAGAGGCTCCTGAATCAATCTTCTTCTTCTTCAACGCTTACCAAATGGTCGGCCGTGGCGATGGTTCACCCTTTAGCCCGTACCTGTACACCTGTAAGGGCTTGACGGGCCAAAAGTCCAATGTCGGAACAGACTCGATGGACCCGTACCAGGGGATCTGCCTCCGGGCCGCCTCCGCCCCTTGAAAGGTGGGATTTTATCCTGGATGTTACAAGCCACCCGGAGAATGGCGTTCACTGGAACGTCTTGCAGCATCCTGGTGACGTGGCTGAAAAGTGTAAGACGCCGTCTGAGGACAATGGCCCCCGTAGTCTGTAGTCCTGCACCATTACAACACTTCATGAACAACGTATTTCGGGCCATCCTGGACCAGCGTGCAGTCATCGAGCTTAGTGGCGTATGGGTGTTTGCAGAGAACCCCGAGCGGCGTTGTTACGACGTTCGTTCCCGCCTGGAAAGGCGACGGAGCCTGACCTGTACGGGAACCTGGAAAAATGTACCTTTGAGCAAATCCAACATGCAGGTGGATTTGCTCAAATCCTGCACCATTTCTGGTTATGTCCTTTCCCCAGAGGGCGTTAAGATGGAGCTCCAGAAAGTGGAAGCCATCCACAGGTGGGCAGTTCCCTGGTGCCCCCGGGAGCTGCAGTGTTTTCTGAGCTCTGTGAATTTACCAACCTCCTCCGCAGGGCTGTGAGGTTTGTTTGGACGCCTGCCGCTTTCCCCCCACCGCTTCCGTTCCAGCACCTCAGGACCCTGCCTGGGCATTCAGAGAGGCAGCCGATGCATCCAATGTAGCCATGGGGGTCCTGCTCTCTCAGGGGTGCAGACCACCGCCAGTGTTGAACCCCTGCACAAAGTACTCCTGTCAGGGTTCCCTCCCCACTCTAAACTCTAGGGTAAAGACGTGGGGACCCGCATTCAGAGCCCCTAAGCCTATTTTTACCAGCTTAGGGTAAACCCCCCCAAGGTACAAAATTCCCTGCACCCCGAGAAATGCTTCTTGCTGCCACCATCAAATGTCTAACAAGAATCCAGGAAAGGAATCACTTGAACTTCCCTCCCCCCCAAAATGCCCCCTCAAGCCCGTACACCCCCTTTCCTGGGGAAGCTTGAGAACAATCTCCCAACCAATTGGTTACACAGTGATCTAAAAACCCACCCCCTGGGTTTTAACACCATAGAAAACAGTCAGCTTCTTAAAAGAAGGATTTTATTAAAAATAAAGAAGGTAAAATCATCTCTGTAAAATCAGGATGGTAACTATTTCACAGGGCACTATATTTCCAAACTCAGAGAGATTTCCCCCTCTGGACAAAACCTTAACGTTACAGAAAACCATGAATACCTCCCCCCCCCCACCCTTGCCCTTTCTAACACAGGGAATACACCAAGCAAAATAAACAGAAATCTATACGCTATGCTATCTAAACTTACTTCAGAAAAGGGAGGTTTGATTTTCTGTAGGTTCCTTCTGTCTTCCAAGATCACTCTCTCTCAGACAAAGACACTCACTAAAACCTTCCCCCCTCCCAAAGTTTGAAAGTATCTTGTCCCCTTATTGGTCAGAGCCCAGCCAGGTCAGGTGTCAGTCTGGCTACCTGCATTTCTTAACCCTTTACTGGAAAGAGGATTTTATAGCACTGCATCAGACCCTCTCCCCCTTCCCTTCATATTTATGACAACTCCTAAGAGCACACCCCCGCAGAACTGGGTCATGGGATCTTCCGCAAAGAACTGCTCTCCCTTAGATCAGAGTGGGGCGAGCCGTTAGCCCACGAGGGGTGGAACAGCCGCAGCCAGAACCAAACTGCCCCCCCCCCCACCAGGATGGGATCACACCCTCGATGGGCTCATGTACCTTCCAGGAGCGCCCCGGGCTAGAAGTGCCTTCCCTCTGCCCTGACACTCCATTGGCGGGACATTTTGGCCACCTTCAGACTTTCCGCAGGGCTTCCCACATCTTCTGGTGGCTCCCTGTGTGCGCACACCAAGACCCCCGTGCTACGCCCCTCGGCACCCTAGTGCCCGCGAAGGCCCCACCTAGACCCTGGGCCTCCATCATCCTGGATTTCGTCGTGGAAATCCCTGTCTCTGATGGCCACATGGTGGTCTTGACCACAGTAGACCAGCTGACCAAAATAGCTCCCATCATCCCCTGCGAGCGCCTGCCCTCTGCTGAAACACCGGCTCGACTCCTGCTAGGGCATGTTGAGGGGCTTCCAGACCCGCAGTTTGTCTCATGCTTGTGGTGTGAAATACTCCGGTTCCCTGACATCTTCTCCGCAGGCCACCCCCAAACGGCTGGACAGAGAGAGAGAGGGAAACAAGTACTAGAGCAATATCGAAGGTGCTCCGGCGTCTGCCATCAGAATAACTGGGTCTCCCTCCTGCCTTATGCCGAGTTCTCATCCAACAACGCCGGCCAAACCTCCATGGGGCAGAGTCGCTTCTTTTCATATTATGGATTCCACCCTCAGTTCCACCTGGCCTTGCTGGCAGGCTCCCCGAACCCAGCAGCTGCCCACTGGATCCAACGAATTCATCATATCCAGGAGGAACTCAAGGGCTACTTCGAAGATGCGAAAAGGGACTGTCACGGAGTGTGGGGGAGTCAGGGTCCTGCACCCCCACTTCCTGCGATTCACTGTGACTCTCAGCCAGCCAGTAAAACAGAAGGTTTATTAGACGACAGGAACGTGGTCTAAAACAGAGCTTGTAGGTACAGGAAACAGGACCCCTCAGTCAGGTCCAACTTGGGGGGCAGGGAGCCCAGCACCCTGCCTGGGCTGGGCCTCCCTCCATATCCCCAGCCAACTCCAAACGGGGGGCAGGGAGGCCAGACTATCTCTGTGCCTCCCCCCACGTCCCCAGCCAGCTCCAAACTGACTCTCTAGTCCCTCATAGAATCATAGAATATCAGGGTTGGAAGGGACCCCAGGAGGCCATCCAGTCCAACCCCCTGCTCAAAGCAGGACCAATCCCCAATTTTTGCCCCAGATCCCTAAACGGCCCCCTCAAGAATTGAACTCACAACCCTGGGTTTAGCAGGCCAATGCTCAAACCACTGAGCTATCCCTCCCCCCGTCACCCCCGCCAGTCCAGGTCCAAGGGCATGGGGAATCTATAGTCCAGGCGATCCTCGACTCTAAACGCGAGGGGGTGGCTGTGCTGTCTCACCGACTGGGAGATGGTCCCGAAGAAAGCTTCTGGGAACCCGCTGCCCACTGACCTGGCCAAAGGGTTTCATCCAGGCCCAGCGCCAACCTGGAGGACGGGCACCCCGGAAGGGGCAGTAACGAAAGGACTCATGGGAGGAGAACCTGGGTCTGCAATGCCTGGGCCAGCTGATGTTCCCAGATGGCCACTGGGATCCCATGCAGAGTTACCGCCAAGGAACCTGGGTGCTGCAGGAAGTACCGCCCACAGGATCCAAGGTGACAGCACTCGGCAGCCCTCTGATTGGGCCATGCTCACTATTTAAGCCCGGAGGGTGCTCCAGGAAGTTGTTTGGGAAGCCACAGAGATGTCTGGCCCCAGACCTTACCTGGCCTTCTGACCTCCTGTCTCCCACCCCGGTCTGACTTTTGCCTACCGATCCCTGCTCGCTGACCTCCATCTCCTGGCGTCCTTGACTTGTGGATACCAGCCCAGCTGTGACTGCTAGGCCTGACTGCCTGCGCCCAGGGCAGCCAGCTAGCATTTCTAGACCCAGATCAATGCCTTGGAAGCATAGAAAGAATTACACTGAAACTGACACCTGATCATTCAAGTAAAGTACATAGAAACGTTCAAAGAACCCTTGCGAGTGAGCCTGGTCGTTTAGGCAGCCTGACTTTTAGGAATACACTTGTAGAGTAAACAAGGAATGTCAACAGTGGAAAAGGCAGCACTTTGCTTTCCAGGCCGAGAGCCTAAATCAAATCATTCGCCCGCTGGGCTTGGGCTGGGGGATAGGGAGTGTTCACAGCATGCGCCCAGAGAGGTTACAGACAAACATCAAATCCTCCTGCTGGAAGGTTCCAACGTGACAGGACTTTAATGCTTTGGGTCCAGAACCCTAACGCACAAGATCCAAAAACAGAAAGAGACAAAGCAGGCTGCTCCCTAGGGCAGAGAGGCCAAAGTCCTAGGCCGGCTCTTTGCAGACTCACTCAGATCACACGCTGCCCTACAATAGCCCTCTAGCCTGCCAGCAGGACCAGGAAACCCCGGAGAATTTAAAGTGACAGCTTCTTAATTTTAACACTGTTTCACAGTTGCTTGCTCTGGGATTGAACTGGCTGGAAGGACTGGGCAGCAGCCACCACCCACCTTCACTCCCGGTTGGGTTTGGTTTAGCTTGTCCTGGGATTAGCCCTGGGAAAAAAGCTCAGGGAGAAGCTCCGTGATCTTTGCCAGGACATTTCTGGGAAGGACAGCCATTAGGTAGTCGGATGCCTTCCTGTGCCACTCTGCCATTTTTGGAGAAGAGCCCAGCAGCCTACAGCCCTGGAGACCTTTAGCCCCTTCAAGCAGCTGCCTCTCGGGGCCAGTGGCACCCTAGGGGGCCACGTGTCAGCTTGAATCACCACTGCCTGCCCCCGGCTGTCAGGGGCTCACGGAGTAACAGCCCCCTGCACCAGAGCATCGGGACAGGCGGGCTCGTCGTGGGGGGCTCCATGGCTGTGCCCTGGGTCACCCAGCTCGTCTCTTTCTGTCCCCCCCATCTCTCCCCCAGCCCCTTCCTCTCGGGTTCACACGCCCAGCCTGCTTTGGCTTCCTGGCCATTGAGCGTGGAGGCCCTGGTGGCTGGGGTCCCCACACGGCTTGGACCCCCCCAAGCCCCCCCCCCTCCATAGCCTCATCGTGAGGGGAGCCCTGCAGGACATCGGAGCTTCGGCATATATTTTAATGAGGCTCTTTATGGGCTTGAGCAGAAGGAAGCAGGACCTGGGGAGGACGTGTTCTCCGAGCTCCCCCCCGAGCTCTGAGGCCGGCTCGCGAGAAGGAGGGTCCGAGAACACAGCTCCTGAGGCAACGAGCCCAGTGCAGAGCCCCGCCCCCCGCCCCAGCAGCCATTGCAATGCACAGGCAGTTGTAGCTACCCGGCTCCCCGTCGTATGCCCCCCTGAACGTACTGCCAAGCCTGCCCCCGTGACCCTTCCGCTCAGCCCCCTGTGGGCACCCAGGACAACGGCTTGGCTCCAGGCGCCCGGCCCCACGAGCAGGCAGCTAGGCCCCCCGGCCATAGGTGCCGACTTCTACTGGCGCCGGTGGGTGCTTGACACCCCCCTCTGCCCCCGGATTGCCCTGACTCCACCCCTGCCCCACCCCTGCCCTGCCCCGATTCCAACCCCTTCCCCAAATCCCCACCCCAGCCCTGCCTTTTCCCCACCTCCTCCTCTGAGCGTGCCACATTCCCGCTCCTCCCCTCTCCCTCCCAGAGCTTGCTATGCCGCCAAACAGCTGTTTGGTGGTGGGAAGTGCTGGGAGGGAAGAGGAGGAGCGGGGACGCCGCACGCTCAGGGGAGGAGGCAGAGGAGGAAGTGGGGTGGGGCGGGGCGGCAGGGAGGGGACCTTGGCTGCCAGTGGGTGCAGAGAACCCACTAATTTTTTCCCGGGGGTGCTCCAGCCCCGGAGCACCCATGGAGTCGGCACCTATGCCCCCAGCACTTTGCCCCACAATGCGGACAGGGGTTTGGAGACGTCCTTGCCGTGTGTCTGGCTGCGCAGTGAAGGGGGGTTGGGATTTATTTGCAGTGTCTTACAAAGCGGGCAGGGGACACCCCCAGATCCATGCCCCTCTCCCACCAGACTAACCTGGGTCAAGTCCTAGACAAGCCCAGCACATGACGTGACCCCGATTAGCAGCACCCCGCCCCCGGCATGGCCTGGGCTGCCTCCCTCGGCCGGACAGCGCCCGAGTGCCCTTGATGCGGCTGCTCAAAGGCCTTTGCTTGCCCAGTGTCACGGAGACCTCGGGCTCGCCGAGATCCAACCGAGTCAGGAGGCATCTCCGGCGCCCTTCCCATGTGCCGAGGGTGTGTGCCACGCTCAGCCCGCGCCGGCTCGGAGAACAGTCCCATCTTGCCGGGCTGCTGCCCAGAGATGGCGGCATGGGCCGGGGGAGGTGCCCCAGACTCACTCTCAGCATCGCAACTCCACCCATGTGAATGGACCTGGGAAACTCCCCCTGCCGGCAGCCTTGGCTGAGCTCCCCGGCTTCGAAAGGTGTCAGGCCTCGTCCCAGGCGGGCAGCGCTCACCCCACCAGTCGGGAAGGCCCGTTGGTTCAGCTGCCCGCCCTGAGCCCTGCCCCTCGCCGAGCATCACAGCAAGACACGCTGGTGGCCTTGCACACGTGGATGACCATGTCCCCCCCCCCGCTCTCCCCCCCCCACGGTGATTTCTCAAGACCAAACAGCTCTGCCGATGCCCCTCACTCCCGACCCGCAGCCCCTATTAGCCCAGCCCTGGGCTCCCCCCCCCACAGCTCTGTTGGTGCCCCTCACTCCCGACCCACAGAGATGTGGATTCCTCTCCCCTCTCCGCCCCACTTGCATGTGCATCAAACTCACAATAGTTCTCGGATGCTCCTTGCCACGGTGACAACATGACGCTGACTCAGCAACCCGGGCTGGAGCAGGGGCGGGGGGGTGAGGGAGGAAGGGAGGGGGTCTGCCGGTATCGGCCTGTTCATGGTTTAGGGACCTGGGCTGGCAGGATCCAACTTTGGGGCCTGTGCGCAGAATGGGGCGGGGTGGTGTCTCCGCCCCTGGATTCTGACCTGTGGCTCAGAGAACTACCCCCCCTTCCCCTGACCTCCGCTCTGCAGGGTGTGTGTGTGTGTGTGTGTGTCCCAGCCCCCGCCCCTGGTGTGTGCGGTTTCCAGGGTGTTGTGCTGTGGCAGGCTGAGCCTCCGCAGCTCATTGGGAGAAGCCCCAGAGAGGTTGCAATGTGCCAGCCCGAGGAGTGTAATTGTGACCCCTCCCCTCCCCCACTGGCTGACCAGACGGAAGATAAGGGCTCTACTATTGCTGCTGCCTGAGGGAAATCATCCATCAGCTCGTGACACAGCGGCCCGTCGGTGAGTCCCTGGTCTGTGTCATCCGCTCCTGTCAGGCCTGACAAACTCACCACACCTCACACTCTGCTGTCCTGATATTTACCCCCCAGGGGGCTCGTCACACAGCACTGGGAAGCTCCCCACGCACCGCTCAGTCCTGGTCCTGCAGGAGGGCTGGACGGGGAACCCACACGGGACTCTCTACGCATCTGCTGGAAGTCTGGGCCTGAGCCGGCTTCGAACCAGGCAGGGGCAGTCGACAGACAGGTTTTCTCCAGCCCGAGGAGAGAGGCCAGCGCCTCCAACCGGCTGTGGCCGAACTCTATCGGACCAAAACGTGACGCTCGCTCTCAGCGTGGAGCTGCAAATTTAAGCAAAGACGCGCTGCGATTTGGTAAAAGGCATCATTTTGGGGTTACCTGATGTAGTTTTTGTCCTATGTTTAAAATGTTCATAAATATTAACGAGCGCATTTGCAGAGAAAAAGGCTAGAAAAGCATTTGCTGAATAAAAAACCATTCCCATTAGGTCTCACTCTTTTTTTGTTTTCATGTGGCGTCAGTTTTTATTTTTATTATGACGAGGGGGGGGCCTCAAAAGCTGGAAGGGGCCCGGGCCGCTCTGGACCGCTGAGCGGGCCTGGCTGAGAAAGGAGGGGTGAAGCCGGTAACTTGTGACGTTTTTTAGGCTCGGCAGCGTATGTTTCCTTGGGTTTGTTTGTCGTCCTCTCCAGCCTGATTCCCTGAGACCCGAACTCCCGGCGAGCCTCTCTGCCACGGACTCGGCCCGGTTTAGCTGTTAGCTACGCCAGCCCCGCACTTTGATTGACCGAAGCCCTGGCTAATGCCAGCCGAGCTGAAAAAGCCGCTGTTTCTGTCCCTTGAAAAGCGCAGCGAGCGTAGTCACTGCGGGTAGCGTCCGGGCGAGGGCTGGGCACGGGCGAGGGCTGCCGGGGGGGGGGGGGGATTCGGGATGGGGGGGGACGTTGGGGGTCACTGCAAACAGCAACGGGACGGTGGAGCCAGCGGGTGATGTGCTGGCTGTTCTCGGTGTCCCGGCAGAGGCAGGGCCCAGAGCGTCGAAGGCAGGCCGGGGGGTGACAGCCCCTCGAGCCCCACAGCGTCACCAGCGTTTTGCAGCAGCAGGCAGCTGGTTCCAGTCCCTGATGCCCCCGGGTGTTTGAGTGGCCGAGGGATGTGTGTCCGCGGCAGGCCGCCCCCAGATCGGATCCAGGAGCGCGGGGAGACCCCGGCGCGAGCCAGCAACTCTACCGAGCAAGACGAGCACCGGGCCGTTCCCAGGGCCACAGGGCGCCGAGCGAGGGGGGACAGCACGGGGTGACGGGGACGTACAGCGCGGCTGCCGAGCGCAGACGCTGACAGACCCGTGCAAATGCCTGCTAATCACAGCACTGGGCGTTTAGCAGGACTTGGAGCCTGGGAGCCTCCACGCCCCTCCCGGAGCACCTGCCGGGAACTGGGGGAAGCCCCCGCATCCTGACTCCGCTGCCCAGCGTGGGTGGGGGGAGGAGATTGCAGGCTGAAGGGGTGGGGAGGGGCCCCCACTTGGTCTGGCCCATAACAAACCCGCAATCTGCCTCTGCCCAGGGAGAGGACAGAGAGCCCCCCTTCCCCCACAGGTAACGTGGGGAGCACAGTGGCCCAGGCTGGGCGCATGGTGGGAGGGGTCACTGGGCAGAGGAGACACATGGGGCAGTCACGTGTCCTCCCCTTCAGCTCGTGCCCCCTCCCCGGTATGGGGAGCCACCAGTCGTCTGTGCCCGGGACTGTGCGTGACGCCAGGGGACGATGCAGAGCTGGGTCCAGCTGCCTTCCGGCGCCGTGAGACCCAGGAGTTCGGGGCGGGGTTGTGGGGCTCAGAGGGAGCGGGCCCCCCCTCCCGCCCCGGCTCCGAGTTTTGGAGCAGCTTCGTAATGACATTTCCCCTCCCAGAGCCCGGAATAGAACCGAGAGCGGGGCCAATTTTGTCATTTTCTTTAAACGCCCCCCGCTCGCTCGGAGCCATTTCGCTAATGTGTTTACGCGCCTGTTCCCTGCCATCAGCGGCTCCCTGCGGGCGCCATGCTCCCGGCCCACCTCGTGAACGGAGCCTGCCGCCTTGGGACTCGCTCCGGTGCCTGCCGCGGCGCCCCCCCCCTCCCGCCCTGCCCGGGCTCTCCGCTGGGCCTCCGGGCGGGGACCGGCCTCCGGGGAGCTGCTTTCTGCGCGGCTCCCGGGCGTTCGGCCGTGCCCACGGCACCTCGCTGCGTGCCGCGGTCAAAGCCGCGTGGCCATGTGGCATCCCAGGCCTCCTCGCCCTGCGCCCAGCCCTCTGGCCGGTGGGTTGTGGGATGCCGCACGTCGCAGGCCGCAGGACCTCAGCCGCGCACTCCTGAAATCGACCCCTAACCTCCGGCCGAGTTACTGAATCCTCCCATCTTGATTTAAAGACTTCAAGTAACAGAGAAGCACCAGATATGCTGCAAATGACCCCGTGCCGCATGCTGCTAGGGTGACCAGATGTCCCGATTTTACAAGGACAGTCCCGATTTTTGGGTCTTTTTCTTATATCACCTGGATCGATCGGACTTCAGCTGTCGTTAAGACTGCGCCGATCACAACACGTCTGCCATTCTTCTCGCACTCTTGCCTTTCTTCTCCACGTTCGTCCGAAACGTTTAACGATGTCATCTTCCCATCTTTTCTTATATAGGCTCCTATAACCCCCCCACTCTCTGTCCCGATTTTTCACACTTGCTGTCTGGTCACCCTACATGCTGCAGAGGAAGGCGAAACACCCCCAAGGTCTCTCCCGATCTGACCCAGGGGAAGATTCCTACCCAGCCCTAAATATGGCGATCAGTTAGTCCCTGAGCACGGGGTCAAAACCCGGAGCCCAACAGCTGGGAAAGAATTCTCTGTCGTATCTCAGAGCCCCCCCATCACGCACCCCCGTCCCGCCTGCTGCGCCCCAGAAGTGGCTGCGAAAGCGCATCCCACCCGGGGAGCCGGAGCAGGCCGGTGGCACACGGAACCGCCGGCCTCAAGAGAGAAAAATGTCATGTGTTGGCCCCCAGAAGGTCGTGAGGGTTTTTTGTGGGTTTGGGGCTGCCTCTGTGGCTGGTCTCACCTGCCCTCCCCTGGGTGTGGGTGACACTCAGTGTGGCCAACGCCCTCGCCCCACAACTGCCTGTCTCCTGCCCAGCAATTAATTCTGCCCCTGCCCCCATCAGTTCCCTCCCCCAGCCTCACCTCTGCTCCTCCCGGGGCTTGTCTTCCCCCCTCCCCCAAGCCTGGGGAGGCTGCAAAGGGGTCCCCTCTCCCCTTCCAGGATTTTCACCCTCCTCTGCCCCTTCCCAGGTGGGTGCTGTGTAATTGTCCCATCCCATTGCTCCCGGGATGCGGGGCGGGGGGGCGGGGGGAGCTGCCCTGAGCTACTGGCCTCTTTCTGCTCCCCCCTCCCACGTGAACGGCTTCAGGTTGTGGAGGGGTGGGGGAGGGAGGCAGGCAAGTGGGGCAGGCAGCCATCAGGGGGCTCAGATTTGCCGGGGTGCCGGAGCATCTCGCGTCATTGCCAGACAGCTCCTGTCCCCACGAGAACGTGGCACGAGCTGGCAGCTCCGGGCTCAGAGTGCCGGCTCCACCCCCAGCAGGCAGGGGGGTCAGACCCCTTGGGCGTCTCCGGCCCAGCCCCAGAGCTGAGTGAGGGAAGGACGGGGCATCCCAGTGCCCGTGGCGGGGGCACGGCTGTTCCCAGAGCCAAGGTATCGGAATCGCAGGGCTGACACTATCGGACTATGGGCAAGCACCGGGCTCCAGCATCCGAGTGCTTACCCTTGGTGGCTCGGTGCCAAAGGGCTGGTCGCCAATGGGGATGAAACGGTGGCATCGTTGTGTCTTTTGCGCAACAAAACCAAGGCGACGGGCGCGGTGCTGGAGCAGCCTTAAACGAGACGCTGCGGAGCGAATTCGTCAAAGCGGTGGGTGACTGTACCACTGGGGATTTAAAGGGAGACCACGTTGTTCCTACGCACTACGGCAATGAACTTGTATACGGGTGGGGAGCGTATGCATGTGCAAACATGCCCATCCGCTGGATGGAATCAGAGCCCTCCACCACATGTGTCATAGGCCCTATATTGCCGGATGCAAACAGGGATTCCCCTTTAGCTCAAGCGACTGGGCTGATGGAGCAGGCAATTCAGAGTTCGAATCCCCCTGGGATGTCCTAAAAGTGATGTAAGGTAGTGGCAGCTGTGAACGAGAAGGATCTGGTCGTGTTTCTTGCTTCTCATCCCCAAAGACCCCCACAGTGGCCCCCGATTGCCATGCTATGTCCAGCCCACCCCTTGTTAACCTGGCGGTACGGTCCCAAAGGCAGGACATGCCGATGGGAGCGATCCCCTTAACTCTGTGGGACTTTGATACCCCGGGAGGGGAGGACGTCCCAGTGCCCTGGCCGGGGGGGCTGAGAGGTGGGGCTGAGAGGTGGGACGCGGTACCAGCCACTGTCAGAAGGGGCGTCTGACCGGCCGCAAGGAGCCCCCCAGCGGTGAGTGACCCCGAGGGAAAGTCTAGCAATGCAGCGCTAAGGATGCCCAGAGACACCAGTAGCCCCGGCACCAGCATGTGCTGGTGTGCTGAGACCTTTGCTCCTTCCGGGGCTGGGGGGACGGCTGAGAAGACCCCTCCCGAAGCCAGCTGGAAGGACAGACGCGGACGTGGGCGGCTGGATGAGTGTCCTCAGGCGGGGACCTATGGCTCACGGGGGCCGCCGGGGCCTTTAGGCCGTGTGGCCGCGCTGCGGCAGGGTTGAGAACACCCTGTGGGGGGATCCCCCAGACCGGTAAGGGGCTGTCACCGCCGGCCCTGTAACCTTGGGGGCCTTGCTGCTCTGCAGCTGGGGTCCGATCCCCAGACACCACAAGCTCAATGTCTCCCCTTGGCTTCCGCCAGCCTAGCTACTCTTTGCAGGGTCCGGTCCCGAGTCTCCCCAAATACACCCCCAGCCCCCAATTTCTGAATTACCAGGCACTCAGGCCGTTCCCCTCTGGTTCGTCCCCCCGAAGCTGTGAACCCGGCCCCCCGACACCAGCTCGCTGCGGGGTAAAACCAACCAGGGCCACAGATCCAAAGAGGAAAGAAAGGCAAACACGGAGCAGCTACGCTGACAATAAACCCACCCGCGCGGCTCCGGGGGTGGCACCTCTGGAATACACCCCTTCCCTTTTCTGATGCAAGCTGCCCGTTCCCTGAGAGCCACCCTTCCCGGCCAGAGACTCTCCCGCAGTTACTGGCTAAACACCCCCTCCATCCCAAGGCTGGTTTGAAAAGGTTACCTTTCCTTTCCGCCTTCCCTCTCCAGGCATGGTGACTCATGGTGATTTAGAGTGGGGAAATCTGGAGATGTCTCAGTGTCTTCCCATTAACCTAATGGTCCATCATTGTCTTTTCCTTTGGGGGTGTGTGTGTGTGTGTGTGTGTGTGTGTGTGTGTGTGTGTGTGTGTGTGTGTGTGTGTGTGTGTGTGTGTGTGTGTGTGTGTGTGTGTAAAAATGATGGATGGTTGCTTGGAGCTGGCTTGGGAGCAGCCCCTCCCTCCGGTGAAGTTGCCATACAAGTTTTCTATGGACATGAATTCCTCCCACCCCAATCTGGCTGCGTGTCTCCCAGTGCCCAGTAGGTTCAGAACGTGACACCAGTGATTTCCCTACACCCCCCCTGAATTTCCCCAACCCCCGCCCCCAGTTTTGTGAACTAGTTACATGCTAATTTAGTGACCTGCCCCCAGTAAACTCGAACACCCCCCCCGCCCAATTTCAGTTCCTGGGGAGGCCACTGCGTGACACACTTGCATCAAAGCCCTCGCTTGTATAGCTCAATGCTACTGTCTGCAGTCAGTTGGTTCAAAGGCTCATGTTGGGGGTTCAGACCCTCTGTTCTCCCCTCTGGGTGTCTGGACCCTGATTAATTTATTTCCCCTCCTTAAAAACCCTTAACACCTTTGTGTCAACTGTCTGTAATGGGCCATGTTTGATTATCACTTCAAAAGTTTCTACTGATAACAGTTCCTTTCAATTAATTAGCCTCTTAACGTTGATATAGACCCTCCCACCTTTTCATGTTTCTCTGAAGGTATAAATATCTGCTTACTGTATGTTCCATTCCATGCATCTGATGAAGTGGGTTCTTAACTCACGAAAGCTTATGCTGAAATAAATTTGTTAGTCTCTAAGGTGCCACACGTATTTTTCTTATTTTCTTTTTGCTGGACCCTGATTGTAACAGACTGTCTTACCTGTTCTTTAAAAATAAAACATTGATGGGGCTACCCATCAAAGGCTGGGCAGCGGTTCTGCAGAAAAGGACCTAGGGGTTACAATGGACGAAAAGCTGAATATGAGTCAACAGTGTGCCCTTGTTGCCAAGAAGGCTAACGGCATTTTGGGCTGTATAAGTAGGGGCATTTCCAGCAGATCGAGGGACGTGATTATTCCCCTCTATTCGGCACTGATGAGGCCTCATTTGGAGTACTGTCTCCAGTTTTGGGCCCCACACTACAAGAAGGATGTGGATAAATTGGAAAGAGTCCAGCGGAGGGCAACAAAAATGATTAGGGGGCTGGAGCACATGACTTATGAGGAGAGGCTGAGGAAACTGGGATTGTTTAGCCTGCAGAAGAGAAGAATGAGGGGGGATTTGATAGCTGCTTTCAACTACCTGAAAGGGGGTTCCAAAGAGGATGGATCTAGACTGTTCTCAGTGATCGAAGATGACAGAACAAGGAGTAATGGTCTCAAGTTGCAGAGGGGGAGGTTTAGGTTGGATATTAGGAAAACCTTTTTCACTAGTAGGGTGGTGAAGCACTGGAATGGGTTACCTACGGAGGTGGTGGAATCTCCTTCCTTAGAGGTTTTTAAGGTCAGGCTTGACAAAGCCCTGGCTGGGATAATTTAGTTGGGGTTGGTCCTGCTTTGAGCAGGGGGTTGGACTGGATACCTCCTGAGGTCCCTTCCAACCCAGAGATTCTATGATACCCAGCCTCCCTGGGTGACCCGGTCTGGTGCTTACCTGTCCTTAGAGCTAGAAAGTTTCCCTAATAGTCCACCTGAATTTCCCTTGCTGCAAACCGAGCCGATTCCTTCTGGTTCTACCTCCGTGGACATGGGGAACACTGGATCACTGGTATCTTGATACCAACCTCTTCCGCATTTGTCAGGGCCCCCCCTCAGCCTTCTCTTCTCTAGACTAAACAGGCCCCTCTTTCCTCACGGGTCCGGTTTTCTAAATCTCTCAGGAGGTTGGTTGCTCTCCTCTGGACTCTCTCCAATTTGTCCCCATCTGTCTGAAAGTGCAGTGCCCAAAACGGGACCCAGTTTCCCAGCTGCGGCCGCCCCAGCACCGCTGGGGCAATTTACCTGCCGCCAATGCATCGGTGTACAGCCCTTGCTACAGAGCCTAAACCTCTCGGGCTGAAGGGGCTGGGACGTAACTTGCCCTGCGGGCAGGTTTTCCCGCTTGGAGCCTGATTCTTCTCCACGAACTCCACAGACCTCGGTGGCGTTCCTGCGGATTTACCCCGGGGTATGTGAGAGGAGAATCGGCCTCAAGAGCCCAAGTAAATATTCCTGCCCCACTCAGTCACTCAGGAGTTATTTCTCTGCCTTATCATAATGCTGCTAGATCCCTAGTCTTCCACGGAGAGATCTCTTCACCCAGCACCGAAATGCAGCTGCCTCTGGGGTGGGATGTGGCAGCTGTTTTACACAGCAATGGACACGAGCGTTTAGGACAGGAAGTGAAGCAGGATAGGACATCCGGGTGAGACTGCAGGGGGCAATGAGACCAGCAGACTAGCTAGCCCCATAGCTTGTGTGCTCCTGAATCCAATATGTAGTCCTGTGCAAGGCTGCACTCCAGAGACCAGGAAGCGCCGATACCAGCAGGCTGTATAGCATGACTCAGCCCTCCTGCCCCGACTACCCTGGAGGGGCTGATGTCAGTCTCAGGTGGCGCGAGCCTCCGCCCTGACACAGGTGATGTTCCTGGCACATGCTTCTCCGCACAGCCTTGACCCACGAGGGGCTGGGGCGGGGAAGGGAGAATGCCAGCTCACCCTGGGGGGTGGAAGGGCGTCTCCTGTGGTGCAGGGAACCCGGCCGGCCCTGTTACTTATTAAAACTTCCTGCAGCTGCAACGGTCACTGGCGGATCGCCAAGGCCGGGGCCGATCAATATCTGAACGGAGCCGGGCGCCTCGGCTCTCTCCCCGGACCCTCAGCTCGCTGCCTTTGGCGACAGAATCGATGCAGCCAGGGCCGCAGCTCAGTGGGGGAAGGTCTCCAGATGCTGTAGTGGAGGAGAGGGAGACATAGATTCCAAGGCCAGAGGGGATCTTCTAGCCTGACCTCTCCGGGATGACATGGGGCGGCTCTGAATTCCTGGTTAAAACGGAGCTGATCTTTGGGGAAAAAAAATCCCCTCCTGATTTTAAACTTGCCACTGACGGAGAATCCATAGAAACATAGAATCATAGACGATTAGGGTTGGAATAGACCTCAGGAGGTCACCTAGTCCAACCCCCTGCTCAAACCAGGACCATCCCCAACTAAATCATCCCAGCCAGGGCTTTGTCAATCCGGGCCTTAAAAACCTCTAAGGAAGGTGATTCCACCACCTCCCTAGGTAACCCATTCCAGTGCTTCACCACCCTCCTAGGGAAATAGTGTTTCCTAATATCCAACACAGCCCTTGGGAAGTTGTTAATTACCCGCCTCACCGTTCAAATTTTATACCTTATTTTCAGTCTGAATTTGTCCAGCCACAGCTTTCAGCCACGGGATCGTGTTAGACCTTTCTCCGCTAGATTGAAGAGCCCATGATGAAATATTTGTTCCCGGTGTAGATACTTATAACCAGGGATCAAATCACTCCTTAACCTTCTCTTTGATAAGCTAAAGAGACTGAGTCATGCCTCAGTGCTGGGGGGGTTTAGGGGCTAGGATAGAGCAGGGCGGGAGGCAGTCGTGTCTCCGTGTTGGGGGTCCCTGCGGGCTGGGGCGCAGCGGAGCGAATGAGGTGTTTTAGGCCGTGCCTTCTCGAACGTCAATGCACAGCAACGAACTGCACAACGAAACGAACCAACCCCTCCCCTGCTCCCCGAAAGCCAGACGCCCCCGGCACACACTTCTCCCTCTGGGAAGAGAAGAAACAAGGTGTCGCCGATGTTCCCAGCCTCACTTAATGCATGACTAGAAGGAAGGGGCTTGCACTGGGTCATGAGACCCCGCAGAGAACAGAATGATGGTGGAGTAGGGTGACCAGACAGCAAGTGTGAAAAATCAGGACAGGGGGTGGTGGGTAATAGGAGCCTATATAAGAAAAAGACCCCAAAATCGGGACTGTCCCTATAAAATCAGGACATCTGGTCACCCTAAGCGCCGGGGCTGCAGGAGTTAGGGTGAAGAATTCCTTCCTCCTTTGGGGTCGACTCTTCCGTGTGCTCTGAACCCTGCCTGGTGACTCATGTTGCTTTGTGGGGGCCATAGGAGGCTACCCCCCTGAGCCCCAATATCTAGTCATGCGCGAGGCTGAGCTGCCGGGAGTCCTAGGCCTTTGGGAAGCCAAAGATTAAAGAGAGAAACCTGCCAGCCCTTCAGAGAAAGCTCACCAAGGCCCTTAAGCTGTGTCCGGGGGCGGAGTTGAAGTCCTGCCCCTTCAGACAGTAGAGTAGCCGGGGGGGGAACAGGGGGGCAGCTGCTCCCCCTGTGAGGAAAAGCGGCGCTAAGGCGCCACCAGGGCCTCGCTAGGGCGGCGCTTTAAAAGGCCCGCGGCTCCAGCCGCAGCGAGCCGCCCCTTGTCTCTCCGCTCAGCAGCTCAGCGGGGAGACAAGGGGCAGCCCCGGCGAGCCGCCCCTTGTCTCCCAGCTCAGCGGGGAGGCAGCGGGCAGCCGCAGCGAGCCGCCCCTTGTCTCCCCGCTCAGCAAAGGGCCCGGGGCGCCGCAGCGGCTGGAGCCCCGGGCCCTTTAAAGCGCTGCAGGGTGAGTACAGGGGGAGGGGGAGGCGCCTTTTTATAGCGCCGCTCCCCCTGTGCTCAAGACCTGGCTACGCTACTGCCTTCAGAGTGCCCCGCTGGCCAGTGGGGGGCATGGTAGGGTTAGCAATCCAGATCTGGAGTCATTGATGGGGTTCCTGAGATACAGCCCCCCGCCCCCCCAGCATTTCTTAACTCTGACAGATTCCGTCAGTGGTTGTTGTGCAGCCCTAGTGATCAAACTATGGTTCTGACCATGCCCTGAATGACTTCAAACGTGCGACATTTACCCCAGCTGGCCCGTGGCACCCACTAGTCCGCTGGGGGAGCAAACCTGAGACCGGTGCACAGGAAAGGGGCGGGCCCCACGCTCCCGTGCCAAACAGATTGCCCAGTGCGCGTGTCGGCAGAGCACCCCAGAGGGGTCTAGCCAGGAACGACTTGCGGCACCCGCGGGCTCAAAGCGCCGCGGCCGCGAGTTCAAATCCACCCGCTGAGGCACGTCACGCCGACGACCTGCCTCTGTCGTGGTGGGTGGGGTTCGGCTCTAGGGGAATGTAATCTGGGGGCGCGCAGACTGGGTTTGGAACTAGAATTAGTCACACACGCCCACTTGTGCTGGGAGGGGAGGAGGTCTTAGGGGCTGCAGTGAAGGGACAGGCAATTATGGGGAGGGGGATAAGTGGGGGTGGGGAACACCCACTGAGATGGATGGAGCAGACCATTCCTCTCAGAGCTATTCATTCAGGCTACATCCTCCCCATGGGGTGTCCTCATTCAGCGGAGGCCGTCGCATTGAGACGAATGGACCTCGTCCCACCTCCCGTATTTCCAGGATTTGGATCTGGCGAAGCCGTCGCAGTGGGTTAATGCACAGACGGCTCCAGTTGTGTCTCACTCTGAAGCCAGCAGGCCTGTGGAGTCAGTTGTTTGCAGTACTGGGGTAGCCGTGTGGGTCCCAGAATATTAGAGAGACAAGCGGGGTGAGGTCAGATCTTTCACTGTCATAGAATCATAGAAGATCAGGGTTGGAAGGGACTGTCAGGGTTCCCTCCCCACTCTAAACTCTAGGGTAAAGACGTGGGGACCCGCATGAAGAGCTCCTAAGCTTATTTTTACCAGCTTAGGTTAAAATCCCCAAGGTACAAAATTCCCTGCACCCTGAGAAATGCTTCTTCCACTGCCACCATCAAGTGTTCTAAACAGGAATCCAGGAAAGGGGACCACTTGAAGTCCCTTCCCCCCAAAATATCCTCTCAAGCCCGTACCCCCCCTTCCTGGGAAGCTTGAGAATAATCTCCTAACCAGTTGATTACACAGTGATCTAAAAAAAACCCACCCCCGGAGTTTTTAACACCATAGAAAACAGTCAGCTTCTTAAAAGAAGGATTTTATTAAAACAAAGAAGGTAAAATCATCTCTGTAAAATCAGGATGGTAACTAATTTACAGGGTACTCAATTTCCAAACTCAGAGAGATTTCCCCCTCTGGACAATCCCTTAAAGTTACAGAGAAAAAAAAGGAATAACCCCTCCCTCTAACACAGGGAACACACACCAAGCGAAATCAACAGAAATCTTCTCGCTATGCTGACTAGACTTACTTTAGAAAAGTGAGGATCTGATGAAAAGATGACTGGTTTCTTTTTACTCCAAGATCACTCTGAGTCTGACAAAGACCCACACACGAAGCTTTCCCCCTCCCAAGATTTGAAAGTATCTTGTCCCCTCATTGGTCAGATGCCAGCCAGGTCAGGTGTCAGTTTGGCTACCTGCATTTCTTAACCCTTTACTGGTAAGAGGATTTTATCTGCATCAGACCCTCTCCCCCTTCCCTTTATATTTATGACAGGGACCTCAGGAGGTATCTAGTCCAACCCCCTGCTCAAAGCAGGACCAACCCCAACTAGATCATCCCAGCCAGGGCTTTGTCAAGCCTGACCTTAAAAACCTCTAAGGAAGGAGATTCCACCACCTCCCTAGGGAACCCATTCCAGTGCTTCACCACCCTCCTAGTGTCGGGGTGAGGGGATGATGGCAGCTACCAGCGGTAGCGGCGCCAGGGTTTTTGCCGCCCTAGGCGGCAGCACTCCTCCACCGTAATCGGCGGCGCTTCGGCGGCAGCTCCTCTGAAGCTGTGTCCTCAGCGGCGTTTCGGCGGCCGCTTTTCTTGCCGCCGAATCGCTGCCGGGAAATGAGTCGCCGCCGAAATGCCGCCCCCCCAAATCCTGCCGCCCTAGGCGACCGCTGCGCTGGGCCGAGCCACCGGCCACCCCAGCACCAGGCCGGCCCCAGCGCCGGGCCCAGCTCAGTTGCAATCAGTTGAGTGAACCCCCCACGCCTCCGGCTTCAGGGTGGGGGGGGGCCTCGGGGGCGGAACATGGGCGGGGCTGTGGCCTGGGTCAGGGGAGGCACAGATGGCCCTGGCCTATCATACCTGCCGCCCATGGCTACCAGAGTCTCCGGGGCCAGTCGTCGCTGGGGGTCGTGGCCTGTTGCCGTCTTGATCCATTTCAAGGTTATGAATTCCACAGACCCATGTCCGTGCCATGCGCCCTGACCCATCGGGACAGCTGCGGGCCTGGCAGAATCTCCTTGTCATGTCGATGGACCCGGGCGAGGTTTATTTTTAAGCATTTTTTTTTAGATTTTTACTGATTTAAATGTTAATGGTTGGAGGAAATTGGGGGGTAGGGGGTGGGTCCAGACAATTATTTAATGACAGCGGACGCTGAGATTCAAAAAGTTAAAGCTTTAGACACCATTAAAATACAAATTGTCAACATCACATGTCAGAATATACCAAGTAGATCTCATTAAATCAGCAGTTCCTGGCTGGGTTTGCTTTTCATTCACTACGAGAGACAAGGGGGTGGGGAGGGGACATCTGTTATTGGACCGACTGCGGCTGGTGAGAAAGTGAGAGGCCAGTTTTCCAGCCCCATAGAGCTCTTCTGGGAAAGGGGGAATACGGAAGCCGAGTGTGTACGCTACATACAAATTGGGACCGATTGTTTAACATGTTGGGGGTGGTTGCTTGAAATCATAGCTCAGGGATAGCTCAGTGGTTTGAGCATTGGCCTGCTAAACCCAGAGTTGTGAGTTCAATCCTTGAGGGGGCCATTTAGGGATCTGGGGCAAAAATCTGTCAGGGGACAGTACTTGGTCCTGCTAGTGAAGGCAGGGGACTGGACTCGATGACCTTTCATCCTTCCAGTTCTAGGAGATTGGCATATCTCCATTTAAAAAATAAAAATATTGGGGTTAAAATCAAGGGTGCCGGAACAGTGACGGCTGGGGAACGAGGGGGCCTGGCCTCCCCACTTTTTACTGGCAGTAAGGGCAAGCGATGAGAGGAGGGGGTGGAGAGGAGACAGTGGGGGGCGGGGCCTAGGAAGGGGCTGTGCTTGGGAAGAAGGGGCGTGGCCTCAGGGGAAGCGATGGTGCGAGGGCGGGGCCTCGGGGGAAGCAGCAGTGTGAGGGTGGGGGTTCGGGGGAAGGGGCAGCGGGAGGGCGGGAGCTTGGGAAGAAGGGGCGGGGCCTCCGGGGAAGCAATGGTGCGAGGGCGGGGCCTCGGGGGAAGCGGCAGTGTGAGGGTGGGGACTCTGGCTAATGGGCAGTGAGGAGCTGGGGCCTCGGAGCGGGGGCAGCATGTGAGGGGCCTATGGCCCTCACCTTTAGGGCGCTTCCGCCATCTTTGGTTCAGACGGTTACGCCTGAAGGGGTTGAAGCGGGCAATCAAGGGTAGCCGGCAGGGTGGTGTGTGCCGCTTGTTGGACCGTAATGAGCCGTGAAACCAGCGTCCCCGGTAAGTCCACGGCTTTTTGCATCTCTCGCGGAGTTGTGAATGTTCAGTTCCTCCTTCTGAAGGCGTTGGGCAGGTTTCCCTTGGGGACGAGTGCCAAAATACCAGATATGCAGCGATCGCTTTGCGCAAAGTGTTTGCCCCCGGGGACGCGATGTTTTCATCTTGCAAGTTCAGTCGAGAACGCGTTCGTTCGCCAGCCCGTCTGCGAGGAGCCCGATTCAAACCTCTAAAGCGCTAGATTTTGACTCTAATAAATTCTCAAGCAGCTTTTTGCTTCCGCTGCCTAGCTGTAAATTTAGCCTGTTATCGATGGAAATATCTTTCCCTCAGTTTGCGTGTGTACCATCAAATAGATGTTTACAGACATTTACCGAAAAATAGCTAATCCTTGCAAGCCGAGATAGCGTGTAACTCCTCCAATCACGAGCCTCGCTCACGCTACAGCTAATTTGTATGCAACAGTTTCATTGGCTGTGTGAGGCCAGCACAGATGGCGGATTACTTGGGCCAGTTGCCACATGCACGGACTTGTAGCTGCCCGTTGCAGGCAATATTTTAGCAGCGAACTCGCTCGGCGATAGTTTATATTGCGAAGTCTTTGCTGTTTAAAGGTTGATTTTTTTTTTCAAAGTGCCCTAAAACGCACATGCTTATGCGGCTTGTCTTGAGATCTCTTACGCCTCCTGGAGGTCTGGGGTAGAGTTAATCTTCAAAATTTGGGGTCGTTTGAGAAAGAGGTTCCGGAAATACAGCCCCCCCCACCAAATAACAGCTTTTCTGGAAGGTCACAGATGCTATCAAATTTTGTTGCCCCCGCCTGGCTTCTACAGCTCTAATGGCTTAATGGGATGAGAAGGGGAGCGTAAGCTGAGAAATGCTCACCTAGGACAGGTCCTCTCCCTGCTCACTGCCTCAGCTTCCCTAGCTCGATGAAGATACTGACCAGCCTCCCAAAGGCTCTGCAATGCATGCCGCTCCCTTCCACTCTGCAGGGGATGGAGATACAACAGACCAGCGTGAAGTGCTGTCAAGCGGCCCCCTTTAATGAGACTAATTGCTGCATGGCCCCCAGGCTCCAGGCCTCTCCCCACAAGGCGGGGATCAGCTCCAGGGCAGGACCTGGCTCCTCAGGAGTTGTCACCGCAGGGGAAGCCTCAGGGCCGAGCTGTGCTGGGAGCTCATATCATCTCTGGCGGGAGGGGTGGGGAGGGAAACTCCGCACCCTTCAGAGACGTAGTTAAGCTGGCCTAACCCCTGGTGTAGACAGCGCTTCGCCGATGGGAGAATTCTCCCACCAGCCTGGCTGCCGCTTCCCGGAGCATGTTGCGTTTTAAGCATCGACACACCCTCAGCCGCTGGGCGCGGTTCAGCTCCTAACACAGGCCACGCAGCGATGCCTCCAGGGCTGGGTGGCCTGGTAGTTAAGGCGGGACTGGGATTAAGGGGACCTGGGTTCGAGGCCTCACCCAGCCTGGGACTCTCTGGCTGACCCTCACACCTCACTCAGGCCCATCTCTGAGGTCTCCCGTTGATTTGGGCCCTGGGTCTCGGGTCCTGCTCTGTAGCATGGGGCTCAGGGCCCGTCCGTGAGTGACCCCCCCCCCCCCCCAACCTAAGGGGTTCACCGTTTGGCTCAAAGCAACCCCACGGTTGGGCCAGGCTTTGAACAGGGCTCAGCTCTCCAGAAAATCCGGCCGTGGATTTCGGGTGCTGTTGAATCCTTCTGAAGATCTGCCCTCAGGTGTGAGCGGCCCAGGTTTTCACTCCCTCGGCCGGCTTCCTTCCCCTCCTTTCCTGCTGCCCTAAGAGGTGTGTGAAACCAAACCAGCCCCTCCCTGCAGCACCCGCCTTGACCTCCAGGGGGCTAGTCTGAATCTGCCCAGCTTCGGCTCCGGCTCCGCCCTTGTCTGCCGGATTGAAGGGCCCGCTGCTCTCAGAGATCTCCCCCCATGGCAGGGACTGGACAGAGGCTGGCCCTGTATAGAGTTTTCTTTCTCAGGCTTTCAGCTGATCTCCCACCATCCTCAAGGCCTCGTGGCATTTTCCTCTGGGGCTTGGCCGCAGGGTCCCGGGGAGGCTGGGCTCTCTGTAGCTGGAGGAGTGAGGGAGAAGGGAAACCCACGCCCAGCGGTCTCACCCCAGCCCAGCAGGGAGTTTCCAGCCAGTTTGCAGCTGATCCGGGGTAGCCCTCTCTGACACCCTGGCCTGCCGTCTCATATCCCAGCTGCTGCTGCTGGTCAGCCACTTAGCCCCAGCTGCGGCGGTAGCTCCTTTGTCTTTCCTCCCTTGGAGGCTGTGGCAGGACGGAGTCCCAGGACCTACAGACCCTGACCAAATCCCCTCGCAACCTCCCCTTGGGTAACCTGAGCACACCGAGGTCTTTGCTCTCTGTGGCGTACGAGGCATCTTTCTGGAGCTCTTCTCAGAGCCCTTTCCAGTCGGGAGCATCCAGGCCGGGGTACGGAGCCACGGATGGGCACGGCAGTCAGTAACAGTGCCCGGAGAGCCCAGGAGGATACCCACCGGGGACAGCCATCCTACGGGCTGAAGGACCATTTCCCCGGCTGTATCCACACACGTCCAGTGAGGGGCGCTGTGATGTCTCCATCACTTGGGACCTGGATGGTCCCTCCCTGGAAAGCAGGCGATGTGCAGAGAAGAAATAAAACCTTTAGCGTCAGATACTTCGTCCTCTTCCTTCCATCAGTGTGACTCCACAGCTGCCAGTGTGGTCATTCCCCATTCACTGGGGGAGCCAATGGGACTCCGATGGAATTACTGCTAACGTATCCCAGCGTCGATTGGTGAGGGGTGTGAAACCGCCCCAGCCCCAAGCCGGCATGGCTCTGCCACCGAAACCCGCTGTGTAGACGAAGCTGTGTGGATGGAAGAGGGCTTCTGCCGGCACAGCTAGCATGGTTCAGGGAGGTGCTGTTCCCACATAGCAGAACTCCTCTGTCTCTCGTGCCCCTGGTCCCACCCCAACTCCACCCCCGCCCCTGTTCCACCCTGGGAGGGAGGGGGAAAAGCGCAGAGGCAGCTCCTTGGAGCAGGGGTATGGGGAGGAGGCGGAGGCGGAGGGCCTGGCTCCACCTCCTCCCCATACCCCTGCTCCAAGGCGTCACCACTGCGCTCTCCCCCCTCCCTCCCAGGCTTGCTGTGCGCCAAACAGCTGACGTGCGGCAAGCCTGCTTGTGAGCGAGGAAAAGCAGCTTGGCGGCGCGCAGCGGAGCCTTGGGAGGCGGAGGAGGAGGCCGAGGCGGAGGTTAGCTGGGCTGGGGGGGCTGGCAGGGAGCTGCCGGTGGGTGCTCTGCGCCCACCAATTTTTCCCCATGGGTGCTCCATCCCCGGAGCACCCATGGAGTCGGCGCCTATGTGTCAGCGGACACTGCATCTCCACTAGGGGGCTCTGCCTCATCCCCAGCTGGTGTCAATCGGCCGTAGCTCCATTGGAGTCAATGGGCCAGATCCTAGCTGGGGTCAATCGGCCGTAGCTCCATTGAAGTCAATGGGCCAGATCCCAGCTGGGGTCAATCGGCCGTAGCTCCATTGGAGTCAATGGGCCAGATCCCAGCTGGGGTCAATCGGCCATAGCTCCATTGGAGTCAATGGGCCAGATCCCAGCTGGGGTCAATCGGCCATAGCTCCATTGGAGTCAATGGGCCAGATCCCAGCTGGGGTCAATTGGCCGTAACTCCTCTGGAGTCAATGACCAGATCCCAGCTGGGGTCAATCGGCCGTAACTCCACTGGAGTCAATGGGCCAGATCCCAGCTGGGGTCAATTGGCCGTAACTCCACTGGAGTCAATGACCAGATCCCAGCTGGGGTCAATCGGCCGTAGCTCCATTGGAGTCAATGGGGCCAGATCCCAGCTGGGGTCAATTGGCCGTAACTCCACTGGAGTCAATGACCAGATCCCAGCTGGGGTCAATCGGCCGTAGCTCCATTGGAGTCAATGGGCCAGATCCCAGCTGGGGTCAATTGGCCGTAACTCCACTGGAGTCAATGACCAGATCCCAGCTGGGGTCAATCGGCTGTAGCTCTGTTGCAATCAATGGGCCACATCCCAGCTGGTGCAAACTCTCCTAGCTCCACTGATGTCACTGGAGCCCCACCGCTCTAGACCAGCTCAGGATCAAGGTGTAGCTGTGTAAAGTGACTGGTTAAAAATCACCTTCACCTGCAGGTAAATTAGTAACTTCTCACTGAGCCGCCGCTCCCTCCCTCCCGCTGGGGAATGGGAGGAGGAGACTGGGGAAGGGCGGCTGTATTGGATCCCTCTGCCGCCAAAGCCAGGCACAGAAATCCACATGTAGGCACCCAACTAAGGTCTCACTCCAAAGTCCCCTGGAGCCGGCGGGCCTCCTTCCATCTGGTGAGCTGGGCATCGGGTCCCCTATGTGCTCTGATAGCCGGGGGGCAGAGCTCTCCCGGCTCCAGTCAAGCCAATGGGCAAGGTGGCTGCTCTGCACAGCAGAACACAGGAGAGCCCCTCTGAACGCTGGCTCTTCGAGTGCGGCCTCCCGGCTCCAGCCCTGGGGCGAGGACCGGAGAAGGAAAGTGCAGCCCCTGCCCCTGAATGGGTGATAGTGGGGTAACCTGCCTCCAGGGGATGGGACCTTCTGGCCCCTCTGGTGCCTCGGAGCAGGAGGGGTTAGAGCCCTTCCATACTCTAAGAAAATCCTTACTGACGTTCTCACCCCCTGCGTAAGTGTCGGGCCCTCTTGTGAATCCTGCTCCGTTCCTGGCCCGGTTGCTGTCCCGTGGTGGGGAGTTCTGCAGGTTCACTGGACGTGGGGGAGAAAAGTACGTGAAAGCCGGGATGGGGCCCTGAGTCTGGTGGCTCAGCTTGTCAAAAGAGCCCAGAGCCCATGGGGAGCAATGGAGCATCCCACCCCCCGTGGGGAGCAATGGAGCATCCCCTCTCCCCTCCGTGGGGAGCAATGGAATATCCCCTCTCCCCCCGTGGGGAGCAATGGAGCATCCCCTCCCCCCCATGGGGAGCAATGGCGCATCCCCTCTCCCCATGGGGAGCAATGGAGCACCCCTCCCCCTGTGGGGAGCAATGGAGCATCCCATCTCCCCTCCGTGGGGAGCAATGGAGCACACCCCCCCCGTGGGGAGCAATGGAATATCCCCTCTCCTCGTGGGGAGTAATGGAGCATCCACACACACTCCCCCCATGGAGAAATGGAATATCACCTCTCCCCGTGGGGAGCAATGGAGCATCCCCCGCCCCCATGGGGAGCAATGGAGCATCCCCTCTTCCCATGGGGAGCAATGAGAGCTAAGGGGAATAGGTGGCCATTCCCCACAAGGCTGCTCTGTCCCTTTGAAATGATGAATTCCAGCAGCTGTCTTCCCCGGTGAGCCTCCTGCTCCGGGGCTGGAGCAGATCGCTAACTATCAGAGAGCCGGATGGGACCAATGTGCGGGGAGATTCGCCCCGCGTGCTACTGCGGGGTTCTCACACCTTCCTCTGAAGCAGCTGGGGCTGAGCCCTGTCAGAGACAGGACACTGGGTTGGATGGGCCTCGGGTCTGGTCCTGCCAGTGGCTGACGGGGGACGGACCAATGGGCCAGAGACTCTTGAAATCAGAGGGTTAAAACCTCCCCTCTGTCCTAGCCGGGCCCTCCCTCTCCTCTGGTCAGAGCAGGGCTGCACCCCGCTTCTCCCAGTGCTGGGCTGCTGCTTTCCCCCCCGCCCCACCCCCAGCCTCTTCTTGTCTCATCTGTGCTGCTCATTTAATCCCCACCAATGGAAGTCCAGTGGTGGGAGTGAGCACAGGACGGGGGTTAGGAGCCTGGCTTCAGGGATTTCCTTACACACGTACTCTGAACTCTCCCATCACCCCCCTCCTGGTGTGGTCAAACCAACCAAGATGAAGAACATACCAAAACCCAAGAATATACCAACATGTCATCTGAAGGTTCAAGTGGTGTATCAACATCCGACCAGCCCAGAGCACAAATCCAGCTACCTCCTGAAGAAACAGCATCTCCACAACCTTCCCGATGTTTGTCGGTCAAACATTGCCCATTTATTGACGTTACAAAAGATGGCTGGCAGGCACACCTCTTGCAAAAAAGCTGACGTAGAAGGAAAGCTTCCGAATGCTATAATTGGTAAAAGTGGAGGAGCTTGGTTTGCCAGACTGATCAACAAAGCCAATGCTGACAAGCTACGCGAAGAGGCTGCAGAACACCGAGCCTCTGGACTGCTTGGATATGCAGAAAGCCTGATAAGCCAGTCACTGTCAAGGCCAATTTTAGAAGTACTTCATGAGGCCGTTAAGAATGCTGGAAACACAGCACCGTTTATGCGAACAAACAGGGCCTGTCACATCCTGCTTCCTATTTAAGCAAGAGATGCCACACCCTACAAACTGGAGGCCAATGTTAAATGCATTGACACGTGTTAACCCTGGTTCCAAAAAAGACCCGCAAATGCTCACTATCTTTCTGCAAGAAACTTAACTGACTGGTTAGAAGCATGCGGTGCCGCAGTGAAAGACTCAGCAGTTGAAAAAGTGAAGGACTCTCTCACCACATTCAGAAAATGTGCTTACGTGGCTGACGAATGCACCAATGCAAACGGGCATCAATTATTAAGTCATTGCATACGTTATCTTGATGTCAGTGGTAGACCAATAGACGCATTGATAGATGTTCAGGTTATAGAAGACACATCAACTGCATCTGTGACGACCCACATCTTAGAAGAGTTAAACGCTTGTAAATGGGACCCCAAACAGATGCTGCTTGTGTATTTGATGGAGCTACAAACTTCTCTGGAAGACATGGTAGAGTAGAAGCTTTGCTCAGAGAAAAGTGTAACCCTCATCTCTCCTATACACACTGCAGAGGCAATCTTAACTTCAGTACCCGGAAAGAGAACGGAGCAAATAATAAAGCAATCAATTTGCAAACATCTAGAAGATAGCCAGGTGATAAGTAACAGTCAGCATGGATTTGTCAAGAACAAAGCATATCAAAGCAACCTAATAGCTAGGGCCCTACCACATTCACCGTCCGATTTGATCAATGTCACGTCCCAAGGTTTTTTTTAATTGTTCAGTTTCACATTTTCAGATGTTTACATCTGACATTTAATAGTGCTGTAACTGTGGGGGTCCTGACCCGAAAGGGGGCCATAGGGGTCACAAAGCTGTTGTAGGGGAGGGGTCGCAGAATTGCCACCCTCATTTCTGCACTGCCTTCAGAGCTTCCTGCAGTCGGGGGAGGTTCCCAGAGGTGGGTCTGATCTCCCCTGTACTGCTGGGAGAGCCCCAGCCGGGGACTCCTATTGCTAGTCCCAGCCGGGCTGGGGAGGGACAGGACCTTCCTCTTCCCCTGCATGGCTCTCAGGGGGAGATCAGACTCAACTCCGGGTACCTCTAGACACTGAAGAACTTTGGAGCTTCCTGCAGCCAGAGGAGGTACCCAGAGCGAGGTCTGATCTCCTCCCGAGAGTGGCCATGCAGGGGAAGAGGAAGGTCCCGTCCCTCCCCAGCCCAGCGGACGAGCAGCTGGATCCCAGTGAAAGGTAGGAGCCCCCAGCTGGGGCGTCCCCAGCTCTGCCCTCCCTCTTCCCTCCAATAGCTAGATTTCACGGGGGTGGTCTGATTTCATGGTCCATGAAGTATTTTTCACATCCGGGAATTTGGTAACTCTCTGCTAATAGCTTCCTTTGACAGGGTAACATGTCTTGTTGATAGTGAGGAAGTGATAGATGTGGTGTATCTTGACTTTAGTAAGGCTCTTAATACTGTCTCACATGACTGCCTCCCAAACAAACTAGGGAAATACAACCTAGTTGGAGCTACTATAAGGTGGGTGCAGAACTGGTTGGAAAATCGTTCCCAGAGAGTAGTTATCAGTGGTTCACAGTCAAGCTAGAAGAGCATAACGAGTGGGGTCCCGCAGGGATCGGTTCTGGGTCCGGTTCTGTTCAATATCTTCCTCGGTGATTTAGATAATGGCATAGAGAGGGCACTTGTAAAGTTTGCAGATGATACCAAGCTGGGAGGGGTTGCAAGCATAGGTGCCGACTCCGTGGGTGCTCTGGGGCTGGAGCACCCACGGGGAAAAATTGGTGGGTGCTGAGCACCCACCGGCAGCTCCCCGCTGGCTCCCCCACCCACGCCCAACTCACCTTCCGGGGGTTCCCACCGGAGGCGCCTCCCGCCGAAAAGCCGCGGCTTTTTTTAGCCCAGCCGCCCGGCTCTCCGCTGTTCGGCGGGGTGGTGGTGGGGCCACGGGGGAAAGCGCAGCGGGGCAGCACCTTGGGGGAGGGGATTTGGGGAAGGGACGGGCTGGGGGTGGAGTTGGGGCGGGGCCGGGGGCACGAGCACCCACCGGTGCCTATGGTTGCAAGTGCTTTGGAGGATAGGATCTAAATTCAAAATGATCTGGACAAACTGGAGAAATGGTTTGATGTAAACAGCTGCCCCCTCCCCTCCCCCGAGCCCCACGCCGCCGAGCCGAAACAACCCCCTCCCCTCCCCCGAGCCCCGCGCCGCAGCCTAAGTAAAAAAAAAAAAATCCCGAACACCGCCGCTGAAGAAAAAAAAACACCCAAACCTCAAGCGCCGCCCCTTGCAAGGTGCCGCCCCAAGCACGTGCTTGGTCGGCTGGTGCCTGGAGCCGGCCCTGATTAGGAAAAACTTCCTAGCTGTCAGGGTGGTTAATCTCTGGAATAAATTGCCTAGGGAGGTTGTGGAATCTCCATCATGGGAGATTTTTAAGAGCAGGTTAGACAAGCACCTGTCAGGGATGGTCTGGATAATACTTAGTCCTGCCAGGAGTGCAGGGGACTGGACTAGATGACCTCTCAAGGTCCTTTCCAGTCCTATGATTCTATGATCTACGCAACAAGCACTAGTACAAGCTGCAGAACCTTCAAAATATATTTTTTAAGCCATAAATTTAATGCCTTCATTAGCCTCTTTTTTTCAACAGAAGTCCAAAAGGACTGAACATCTTGGAAGAAATAGAAGATGCTCTGGGTTTGAAGTTCAAATTAATCCATCCTGAGAAAACCCGCTGGCTTTCTCATGAGCGATCCTTGGCAGTTGTCTTAAAATTACTGCAACTGTTGTTACTGGCTTTGGAAAGGATCTACCGAGATGGGAGGACGGATCTAAGTAGTGAGGCTGGTGGACTACTTTTGCTACTACGGGCATGTTTACACTTACTTCCGGCCAGTGCAATCAATCCAGCGGGGGTCGATTTATCGTGTCTAGTGAAGACGCGATAAATCGACTGCCGAGCGCTCTCCCGTCGACTCCAGTACTCCACCACAGCGAGAAGCGTAGGCGGAGTCGATGGGGGAGTGTCAGCAGTTGACCTACCGCAGAGAAGACACCACGGTAAGTAGATCTAAGTACGTCGACTTCAGCTACGTTATTCATGTAGCTCAAGTTGCATAACTTAGATCGATCCCACCCCCTCCCAGTGTAGACCAGGCCTACGTTCAGAGAAGAGGGGTAGCTCAGTGGTTTGAGCATTGGCCTGCTAAACCCAGGGTTGTGAGTTCAATCCTTGAGGGGGCCATTTAGGGATCTGGGGCAAAAATTGGGGATTGGTCCTGCTTTGAGCAGGGGGTTGGACTAGATGACCTCCTAAGGTCCCTTCCAACCCTGATATTCTATGATTCTCTCTCTTGTAAGTCTACTGTTGAAACCACTTGGGTCATTAAACAATGCCATCCAGGCATCTGCTACAACAGGAGTAGATCCTTGTCCAGCAGTAGAAGCTACCCTTGGATCAATCAGAGAGCTATCCATAGGCGCCGACTCCGTGGGTGCTCTGGGGCTGGAGCACCCACGGGGAAAAATTGGTGGGTGCTCCCCACCCACCGGCAGCTCCCCACCCGCCCCAGGGCCCATGCCTAGCTTACCACAGCACCGGGCGATGTTGCGGGGCCCCGACGCCAGGCGACGTTGTGTCGGCGTCAGGGGCAGGGCCCCACGACATCACCCGGCGTCAGGGGCAGGGCCCGGCTTCAGCACCCAGCTATCCATTGAAAGTGTACTGGAAGAAGCAAAGATTCCAGTCCAGAAGTTGACTAATGAAGGCACTTATATTGACTCCTTAAGTGAAGAGGACAAGAAGTGTTTGTTAAGCCAGATGAAAAAGTACAACCGACTTCATTCTTACAAATCTACAACAGCAACTTCTAGATTCTACTCAACCTCTAACTAGTTTTTACAGATCCCTGTCTTATAAAATATCGACTGTTGAGTGGAGTGAAGCTGCCATGTGATCAGGACAGAATAGAGAATTTGAACACAGAGTGGAATATCATACGACAAATGAATGAAGATTTGACTTCAACTTCTTTTTTATCATCGCTAGTGGCTCGACCTGATCTTTGTGCTACGTTTCCTGGGATGAAAGAAGTAGGAATCCATCTCTTGCTACTCCCAGTCACAACAGCTAGAGATGAACGCTCATTTTCCATCGCTGAATAGAATTTTGTGTTCTGAAAGAAGTCGCCTTCTGCCTGATCATGAATGAACTAATGGGCGTATCAATGGAAGGAATGGAAGTACCGGACACACGAGAAGCCACCAAAGATGAACGCATTGCATTCGAGAAGTTCATTAACAGAGTTGTGCAAAATTACAAGAAGAAACCAAGACGGATGTAGACGTAGTGCTCCATAGAAGGCTTGAGTAGCCAACTTTCATTTGTGTGATGATTTTAAAACATGAATTAAATCTAATAAAATGGTTGTGAAACATTTTCTCACCCACTGGCCCTCACCCCTGTAAATTCAACCCTCTCCCCACAATTCCAATTCCTGGGGAAAATAGTGCCTGGCTTCAGCCGCTGATCTTAGCAGAAGTCAGTTGCGCACTAAGGGCTTTGTGGCCGAGTGGTAAAGGGCCCAGGGGACTGGCCACAGGCTGAGAGTCACAACTCCTGGAGGGCATTCCCAGCTCTGCCTTCCTGTGGGACCCTGGGCAAGTTACTCCTGAGCTGCGTGCCTCAGTTTCCCCATACCAACCCCCCTTTGCGAAACTGCAAGGTGCCTGTGAAAAAGATGCAGCAACAGCATCTGTCTAGTACTACCAACATCTTTCTTTCTTTCTTTCTTTCTTTCTTTCTTTCTTTCTTTCTTTCTTTCTTTCTTTTTCTTTCTTGACACAAGCCCCCTCCGCCCTTGCAAGGGTTAATATAAATTGACTTCACCTCCGAGACTGGCACCTGCACTGCCCAATGAGAGCCCCTGCGGCACCCCCTCCCCCAGGCACCGGCTCCGCACGACTGGTCCGCCCCGTGCGCCCTGGGCGAGGTGGCTTGGGGAGGTACCGGGCTCTGGCGGGACGCGCTATTGAGTTGCCGCGGGGAGGGAGAGGAGAGTCGGATCCCGGCGAACCCCAGCGTGTCCCCCCCCCCACCCCGACTCTCTTGCATCAATCCACCCCCCGCCCCTTCCCCAGGCACCCACGCGCTGCCAGCTCCAGCCGGGCGGGGGAGGGCGCCCCTTTAAACTTCGCTGCGCGCCCGGGGCTGCGGGGCTCGGGGATGGAGGCTGCGGGCGCAAGGCGGCGCTTGGCCGGAGCGCACAGGTAAGGGGCTGCGTGCGCCGGGGGGGCGCCGAGGAGCGCTGGGAAGTTCGGGGGGAGCCGGGGGGCGCTGGGACGTTCCGGGGGCGCCGAGGATCCGGGGGGCGCTGGGGATTTCGGTGGGCTCTGGGGAGTTCGGGAGGCGCCGGGGGGCGCTGGGGAGTTCGAGGGGCGCTGGGGAGTTCGGGGGGCTCCGAGGATCCGGGGGGCGCTGGGGATTTCGGGGGGCTCTGGGGAGTTCGGGAGGCGCCGGGGGGCGCTGGGGAATTCGAGGGGCACTGGGGAGTTCGAGGGGCGCTGGGGAGTTTGGGGGGCGCCGAGGAGCCGGGGGGGCGCTGGGGAGTTCAGGGGGCGCTGGGAAGTTCGGGGGGCTCCGAGGATCCGGGGGACGCTGGAGAGTTCGGGGGGCGCTGGGTTGGGCCCGGGCACTGGGATCGCTTCTGCAGGGCTCTAGGGGGTTAGCAGGACTCGGGCTGTCTGCACTCCGGTGTCTCTTTAGCACAACTAAATCCAGTCCAGGGACCTCAGAGACTGACTCGGTTACACTTCCCTCCCTGAGGTCCTGGTCTCTGTCCACAGGGATCGATCCGGATTCTGGTCTCTGTCCACAGGGATCAATCCGGATTCTGGTCTCTGTGTATGGGTCCGGATCCCTGTTTCCAGCCAGGGCTCTCTGGACCCTGGTCTCTGTATACAGGGATCAATCCAGAATCTGGTCTGTGTATGCAGAGATCAATCTGGATTCTGGTCTGTGTACACAGGGATCAATCCGGATTCTGGTCTCTGTATGGGTCAGTTTGGATCTGGATCCCTGTTTCCAGCTGGGGCTCTCGAGATGTGAATCCAGCTGGCCCCTGCTAGAAATGGGGATCTGGATCCAAAGGGACACGTGGACAAAGACCAGAATCCGGACTGATCCCTGTGTACACAGATCAGATTTCCGATGGTCCCTGCTAGAAATGGGGTTCCGGATCCAAACTGACCAATAGACAGAGACCAGAATCCAGACTGATCCCTGTGTGCACAGACCAGAATCTGGAATGGGGAGGTCAGCTCAGATTCTGATCTCATCTCACACGGGGCTTAATCAAGTTTTGGATGGTGGCTCTCCCCAGGGTGGAGATGAACTCTTCCGTCCGCTTCCTCTGGATCCGGTCCAGAATCGCCCCCGTGACACAAGCGGTGTTACTGCAGGGCAGTGAGATCTGGGTTGGGCCCCATTGGTCTTTAATTCAAAGGAGTGTACTTCAAGAAAAGGGAGCTGCCATTTATGGGAAAGAGCCATGGCTGAGGCCAGATGGGCTTGGGTTGGGGGGACTGACTGGCTGGCGGTGGGGCTGAAGAATGAGGGACGGAGGCTCTCCCAATCCAGCACCCCCGTCTGGGCCCTGGCCCTGTGTGGCACGGGGAGGCTTGCTGGCAGGGGCTGGGGGGCACAGGTGTGGGAAGCTTGCCCTGCAGATGAGCCTGGCCTTCTCGGGGGCTGTCACCGAGTTGGAGTCCCGAGCTGGGTTTGCAGGGGGAGCATCGGGCTGAGCCGTGATGGCTTTGCTGGCTAGGGAGGGGTGGGAGTTACACCGCGAGGAGGCCCGAAGAGTCGAGAGCTGGATCCTGCTTCGTTTGCCCCTTGCAGAGGCCCACGTTGCTCAGACAGGCAAGATGGGCCATGGGGCGAGACCTGGAACAGATTAGAATTCACAGCCAAAACCTACACAGCTCACGGGGTAGGCATGGGGGGGTCTGACCCCTCCGGAGGGGCAGGGCCCCCCAGATCCCGGCACACACCCAATGCCGGGAGAAGGGCTCAGACCCCCTAAGAGAGACTAGAACAGAGCCTTTACCTTGTAGTCAATGGAGTTCCCCTGGCTTTATACCAGAATCGGGCCCAGAGCAGAATCGAGCCCCCGCTCAGCTTCCTGGCCCTTGCTGTCCATTAGTGTAATGGGGACGGTGCCCAGGGCTGGGCGGGGGAGCGTTTGGCGCTTGGCTCCCGTTCCCAATCGCAGCTGGGCTTTTTAATCAAATCAGAATGTTTTTATTTAGTTTATAAACGAGGAGAACGGTAGCAGCAGAACATGCCTGTGCCAGGGGGCCAACATGGGAGGCAAAGCCAGGCTGACGAGGGTTCAGGCAACGAGCCGTGTGTATGTTAGATTCTGGGACCAGAGCAGAAGTCCCCCTGTTCAGAGCTGGGAACAGAACCCAGGAGTCCTAGCACCCAACCCCCCGCCTGCTCTGACCACTGGACCCCACGCCCCTCCCAGACCTCAGAATAGAACCCAGGAGTCCCAGTTCCCAGCCCTCCCTGCTCTGACCACTAGACCCCCCCTCTCCTCCCAGAGATGGGAACAGAACCCAGGCGTCCTAGCACCCCCCCCCCTGCTCTGACCACTAGACCCCACGCCCCTCCCAGACCTCAGAATAGAACCCAGGAGCCCTGACTCCCCGTGCAGTGCCCTGTCCCCCAGACCACATTGCCGATCCTTCACCCCCAACCCATGGTTGCGTGATTTGGCTGGGAGCTGGGGATCTTCACATACGGAATGGGGGGAGGAGTCTTCCACCTCCCCAGGCCTTGAGTGTGAGAGGGACTCTAAGGGCTGGCGTAGACTCTGGCCTGAGCACCCGCTTGTTCCCCAGAGGAGGGGACTGGGCCGGATTCCTCCCTAGGAGATTGACAGCTCTGACCCTTTCGAAGGAGCTGGCGGTTAGGGTGAGGGGGAATTGGTCTCTCTCTCTCCCGGGTTCCCAGCCCCCCCATCCCTGCCCGCCCCCCCAGCTCGGCTCTCTCTGATGTGAGTGGCCGGATGCTGGGAGACGCCGAGAAGTTAACATTGATTTTTTAGCTTCCCCGGTGGCTTTTAGCCGAGTAAATATTATTATGCAGTGTCCGGGGAGCTAGCGGGTGATTGATTAGAGACGGGAACATGGAGCAGCCGGTTTGCATGGCTGGCTCCGCGCTGCTCCTGCGGCTGATTTCCTCCACTGCCACCTCCTCAACGGTGGGGGCCTAAGAGGGGAAGTAATGTCTGGAGGTTAAAGCACAGGGCTGGGCATTAGGACTTTCACCCATCTCCTTATACACCCATCCATCCATCCCCACATGTACCTGTCCATCCATCTCCTTATACACCCATCCATCCATTCATCCATCCATCCATCCCCACATGTACCTGTCCATCCATCTCCTTATACACCCATCCATCCATTCATCCATCCATCCATCCCCACATGTACCTGTCCATCCATCTCCTTATACACCCATCCATCCATTCATCCATTCATCCATCCATCCCCACATGTACCTGTCCATCCATCTCCTTATACACCCATCCATTTATCAATCCATCCCCATACACATCCATCAATCCATCCATCCATCCATCTCCTTATACACCCATCCATCCATTCATCCATCCATCCCCACATGTACCTGTCCATCCATCTCCTTATACACCCATCCATTTATTCATCCATCCATCCATTCATCCATCCATCCCCACATGTACCTGTCCATCCATCTCCTTATACACCCATCCATTTATTCATCCATCCCCATACGCATCCATCCATCCATCCATCCCCACATGTACCTGTCCATCCATCTCCTTATACACCCATCCATTTATCAATCCATCCCCATACACATCCATCCATCCATCCTCACATGTACCTGTCCATCCATCTCCTTATACATCTATCTGTCCATCCATCTCCATATACATCCATCCATGTATCCATCCATCCCCATACACATCCATCCCTCCCTCCCTCCATCCATCCCCACATGTACCTGTCCATCCATCTCCTTATACACCCATCCATCCATTCATCCATCCATCCCCACATGTACCTGTCCATCCATCTCCTTATACACCCATCCATTTATCAATCCATCCCCATACACATCCATCAATCCATCCATCCCGACATGTACCTGTCCATCCATCTCCTTATACACCCATCCATCCATTCATCCATCCATCCCCACATGTACCTGTCCATCCATCTCCTTATACACCCATCCATTTATTCATCCATCCATCCATTCATCCATCCATCCCCACATGTACCTGTCCATCCATCTCCTTATACACCCATCCATTTATTCATCCATCCCCATACACATCCATCCATCCATCCATCCCCACATGTACCTGTCCATCCATCTCCTTATACACCCATCCATTTATCAATCCATCCCCATACACATCCATCCATCCATCCTCACATGTACCTGTCCATCCATCTCCTTATACATCTATCTGTCCATCCATCTCCATATACATCCATCCATGTATCCATCCATCCCCATACACTTCTGTCCATCCATCCATCCATCCCCACATGTACCTGTCCATCCATCTCCATATACACCCATCTATTTATTCATCCATCCCCATACACATCCATCCCTCCCTCCCTCCATCCATCCCCACATGTACCTGTCCATCCATCTCCTTATATACCCATCCATTTATTCATCCATCCCCATACACATCCATCCATCCATCCATCCCCACATGTAACTGTCCATCCATCCCCATACACATCCATCCATTTATCCATCCATCCCCATACACATCCATCCATCCATCCATCCATCTGTCCAGTCATCTTCTTACACATCTGTCCATGCATCCATCCCCATACACACCCATTCATCCATCTGTCCATCCATCCCTATATACACCCATCCATTTATTCATCCATATCCATACACATCCATCCAACTCCTTACACATCTATCTATGCATCCAACCCTGCACAAACACATCCATCCATCTCCATGCACATCTACGTATCCACCCCATACACATCTGTCCATCCACCTCCATCCACACCCATCCGTCCATCTATCTTTCATTCATCCTCATATACACCTATCAATCTCTCCATCCCCATATGCACCCTTCTGTCTGTCTGTCTGTCTGTCTGTCTGTAGTATCTGGAGCCGTACATAGGTTACACGTTGCAACAAAGCCCATCGACATGGGGCCATCAGCTGGCTGGCTTTGCTGGCAGGTTCTGACCTGGGGTGTGCTCACCGGGACCCCCTCCATGCCCAACTCTTGTTGATCCCTTTTCACCCAAGTGCTTTCTGTCACTCCTTGCTGAAGCATGGGGCAGTGGGACCTGTGGGTAGATCACCTCCCTGGCAGTCAGAACAGTCCAGAGGCTAATCCCAGCACTGGTACTTAGAGGCCGTGGGACTGCAGCAAACCACATGCCCTCTCTGTGCCTCGGTATCTCCAGCTGTACAACAGAGATAATGACCCTGACCTGGTGAAATTCCCCAAGACGCTGACGACCCTCAGGAGATCCAGCTGTTGGGACACCGGGGAACTGTGTCATAGAGTCCAGGCTGGAGACTGATCAAGAGCCATCTCCAAGCTAGGTTCGGAGTTTGCCCCCCGCTGCTGCGATGAGGAGGCTGTCCCAAGCCCTCCCTCCTCTGATGGTTAGAGCCCATCTCCTTTCCAGCCTCCATGATTCCTGGCCAGTTTATCCCCATTTGACTCCCTGGGGTGCCCTTAACCTTTGCAACGTGCTTTGGGATCCCCGGCGGAGAGGGGCTCGTGGAGTGCCACAGGGCAAGAGGAGACGGGGGTTTCTTTGCTGTGCGCATGGTGCTGGTGTCATGGGCCGTTGTCCAGGGACGCCCCCCTGCCCCCCAGCCCGCCTCCATGGGTCACAACTCCTTCTGCTTGTCTGAATGACCCTCCACAGGGGCCCAGGGTTTGGGCCCAGGTCCAGGGCTGGTTCTTACCAGACTCGAGCTCCCCGGTCCTTGGTTCCAAGAAGAAGCAGCCATATAGCCACTGCTCTGGGTACAGACAGATCCCTACATTCTCCCGGTTGCCGACCCAGCATCCCCAGCAGCCCCCACCTGGGCCAGGCATCCCAGGGCTGCCCTGACTCTGGGTTTCCACAGGGCAGACACTCGGGGGGGTTGGCATGGCCCATACTAGGGGAAGAGGATCTTTGTCCCCCCACGTGTGGCTGCAGCACCATTTCTGGGTCCGCTCCGGCAGCCAACTCTGAGACTTGGCTCTTCAGTTCCTGCAGCGGGGGTGTTCGGTACAGGGGGTTGCAGGTTCAAACCCCGCTGTCAGCCCAAGCCAGTTCCCTCACCACTGGGTCTCCAGCAGCCTTTGGTGCTTTCTCCATGGGCTTTCTGGGCAGGGCTGGGTCCCTGCCAATCCCAGGCAGCCCCACCCACCCGCTGCATCTCACCAGCCTATCCCAGGAGCAAAGTCCAAGACCAGCCATGATGCTCCCCATGTGTCCTGATCTCAGACAGAGACACCCAGGGCCTCTCCCGGCCAAGCCCCAGAATGTGCCACTCCCTTCCCCAGCCGTAGTGGTATATCCTGGTGTTTGTACCAGAGGGACTAGCAGGGGCCAGACACTGTGCTCACAAGTGTGGGGCACAGAGGGTCTTTGGTTTTCCCACCCCCAGGGCATCTGATCCCTTTAGAGCAGTGGTTTTCAATTTGGGGTCCGCAGACCAGGGCCGGCTCCAGGCACCAGCAAATCAAGCAGGTGCTTCGGGTGGCACGTTTCTAGGGGCGGCATTCCCGCCACCCCAGCTCGCCTCCGCCTCCGCATGTTCCCCTGAGCGTGCCGCCGCCGCTCCGCTTCTCCCGCACAGCAAGCCCGGGAGGGAGGGAGGGAGAAGCCAAGTAGCAGCGCGCTTGGGGGAGGAGGCGGGTGGTGGAGCGGAGGTGAGCTGGGGTGGGGAGCGGTTCCTCTACCCCCCCGTTACTTCCTGCGTGCCCCCCATTACTTCCTGCGCCCCCCCCCTCGCTCACCTCCGCTCCACCTGCTCCCCTGAACCCTCGCCTGAGAGGGACAGGGGAGAAGCGGAGCGGCGGCGCGTTCAGGGGAGCAGAGGTGAGGTAGGGCAGGGGGTCGCGGGGGGAGGAATTGGGGGCTGCAGGAAGCAAGGGCGGGGGAAATGCGGCACACCCGGGGGAGGAGGTGGGACCGGAGATTTGGGGAAGGGGTAGGGAAGGGGCGGAGCTGGGGGCGGGAGGGGGCACCAAAAAAAAAGGCGGGGGAGGCCAAAATTTTTGTGCTCGGGGCGGCAAAAATCCTAGAGCCGGCTCTGCCGCAGACCCTGTGTCTGCGATTTCCAAAAGGGTCCGCACCGCCATTCGAAATATTTTAGGGGCTGGCAAATGAAAAACGGCTGAAAACCGCGGCTCTAGAGCCTCTACCCGCTGTACAGGCTCCCCACCACCAGAGGGCGACATCGCAACCACTTGGAGAGCTGCTTCTCTCCAGCAGGGGGCGTCCGCCCCAGTCAGCGCACCCTGGGGTGGGGGGACACGGTGACTGTGGGGCAGAACCTGCTGAGGGGAGTCTGCCTGTGTAATGCCCTGGCTTCCCTGCCCCCAGCCAGGGTAACACCTGCTGCTGACCCACAGGACGTCTGGGGCGGTTCTGAGCTCGTCCAGCTGGCCCTGGGCACCGTACGAATTTCCCAGCACAGCTACCTCCAGAAAGGGCTGGGCAAAGCTGGCCGGGCAGCACCCCTCACGCCGGCTGTAGGGGATGGTGCCTTGGCTGCTGAGGGGCGAGGGTTCAAATCCCCCCTCCCCCACACGCTTGTGGGTCTGACACTGTCTGGATTCCCTCTGGGATTCATTCTCTAGCCTTATTTCCCGCCCTTTGCCGAGAGCTGGGGTTGTTCCAGGACAAGACCAGTGGGAGTTTGCTAGTCAGTTAATTAGACCCCGTTCCCCTCTCAGAGCCAGGGACAGAACCCAGGCGTCCTGACTCCCAGCCCGCCCCCTCCAACCAGCGGACCCCAGAGCCAGGGACAGAACCCAGGCGTCCTGACTCCCAGCCCGCCCCCTCCAACCAGCGGACCCCAGAGCCAGGGACAGAACCCAGGCGTCCTGACTCCCAGCCCGCCCCCTCCAACCAGCGGACCCCAGAGCCAGGGACAGAACCCAGGCGTCCTGACACCTAGCCCGCCCCCTCCAACCAGCGGACCCCAGAGCCAGGGACAGAACCCAGGCGTCCTGACTCCCAGCCCGCCCCCTCCAACCAGCGGACCCCAGAGCCAGGGACAGAACCCAGGCGTCCTGGCCCCCAGCCCGCCCCCTCCAACCAGTGGACCCCACTTCCCAGAGCCAGGGACAGAACCCAGGTGTCCTGACTCCCAGCTCCAACCAGGGCCCCATCCCTCAGTACTAGGGAAGAAGTAAGACAAGCGGCCTAGAAGATGTTCCCCAGGCCGGCCCCCTCAGGCTGACAATGCCTTGGGAGTGCGAAGAAGCCAGGGAAGGGTTTGCATGGGGCAGCAGAGGTCTGGCGAACTCAGGACTGGGATGGGCTCATCAGCCTGGGAGCTGAGGGAGATTCTGGCCCATGCGGCGGGGGGGCAGAAGGGAGGGTTGGTGGGGGACAGCGACGCCAGGCTGGGGCTGGCTCTTTAGGCCTGCGTCCCCCCACGGGGAGCTGGGGGGAGAGAGCGGCTTTCCGCTCCGAGGCCCCTGGGCCCTGCGGCGCCGTGGTAACCATGATTACGTCAACGCTAGCCGCTCCAGGGCAAAGAGCCTCTGGTCTCTTGTTGGGGCAGCAGAGCGGGCGGTGGGGGTCAATGGCCCATCAACTCAGCCCAATCGGTGTGAGCTTCCCCGGCACTGCGGCTGCTCCTGGAAGGACGAGGACAGGACGGGTAATGAAATTCCTGCCTCCTGCACTTTCAACAGGAGACAAGCGTCTCCACATCCTGTGCTCAGCTGGGCGGCAGGACCGCAGCTGAGCAGTTCCTGTGCCCCGCCCCAGAGGTGGCTGCATCTCAGTGATGGAGGCCGAACCTTATTAGGGTGACCAGATCGCGAGTGTGAACAATTGGAACACTATTTTTGGGGGGTGGGGTACAGTTGCCTATATAAGACAAAGCCCCTAATATCGGGATGGTCCCCCGAAACCCTATCGACAGTTTGGGAGGAAAACCCCTTATTGTTGCCCGCCGTAGAGGCAGCCTGCCCCCCTGCCCCCAGGCCTGTCTACGGACCGGAGACACTTCCCCCCTCCCTCCGAGGACCTTCCTCCCACTGTCAGGGCCCAGGCGCTGTATTTATCCCGGGCTCCCTGCTGAACTTCCCACCCGCCCGAACCCGGCTCCCTCGGCCAGGGCCCTGGATCGCAGCACAACGACCCATCTAATGTGCCCTATAAATAGCCCCGTCCCACCAGCTGCTGCTGCCTGAGGTTTCTCACGGGAACCGGGTCCCTGCTCGGGAGGGGGGGGGGAAGCAGAGAGGGTCGGGGCCCTGCTTGAGGGTGGGATCTATCCGTGCCCATCCCCGTGGCCTCAGATCCCTCTGCTTGAGGGCCGGGAGGGCAGAGCTCACGGCTTTTCCGATGGGGCATCCGTTGGAGAAGGGGGCAGGTGTCCCTGGGCCTCTGCTCTGCAATCGAGACCAGCAGGGAGCCCGGTTGCCAATCCATCGGGGTTGCTTCCCCCTAGGGCGCCTCTCCCCGGGTGCACCCCAGCTCCGCTGGAGAGGGACCGAGACAACCGCCGACGCCTGCAGGATCCCTGAGCCGGACGCCGCTGGCTGGCCTCATGTCTGCACTGCAGCCGAAGCATGTGGAAGCCGCTTACTCTCTTCCTGCTGCTTGTGTCGCTACAGGGAACAGCGGAGGTGGGACTGCGCCCCAGTGGCCCCCCCCTCCCACCCCATGGCTGGCACTCAGCTCAGTGCCCCCCCCAAGCAGCACCTCAGACCCCCGTTGTTCCATTTCGGTGCAACACCATTACCTGCAGCAACTGCCCCACAGCCAGTGCCTGCCGCGCTCCCCACAGCACCCCCTGCTGGGAGAGGCTGGGAGCTCCCCACAGCGCCCCCTGCTGGGAGAGGCTGGGAGCTCCCCACAGCGCCCCCTGCTGCGAGAGGCCGGGAGCTCCCCCCACAGCCAGCTCCTGCTGCGCTCCCCACAGCGCCCCCGCCCGGGAGCTCCCCCCACAGTCAGCTCCTGCCGCGCTCCCCACAGCGCCCCCTGCTGGGAGCGGCCGGGAGCGCCCCCCACAGCCAGTGCCTGCCGCGCTCCCCACAGCGCCCCCTGCTGGGAGAGGCTGGGAGCTCCCCACAGCGCCCCCTGCTGGGAGAGGCCGGGAGCTCCCCCCACAGCCAGCTCCTGCCACGCTCCCCACAGCGCCCCCTGCTGGGAGAGCCCGGGAGCTCCCCCCACTGCCAGCTCCTGCCACGCTCCCCACAGCGCCCCCTGCTGGGAGAGGCTGGGAGCTCCCCACAGCGCCCCCTGCTGGGAGAGGCCGGGAGCTCCCCCCACAGCCAGCTCCTGCCACGCTCCCCACAGCGCCCCCTCCTGAGAGGGGCCAGGAGCTCCCCCCACAGCCAGCTCCTGCCACGTTCCCCCCAGCGCCCCCTCCTGGGAGAGGCCAGGGCTGGAGTAACTGGGAGCTCCCCGCACACCCAGTGCTCCTGCCCTGCTCCCCACAGCGCCCCCTGCTGGGAGAGGCTGGGGCTGGAGTATCCAGGAAGTTGTATTTTCCTCCACGTGATCCCGGGGGCTGCAGTCTATTCAGGGGGACAGGGACACGGCTGCACCCCGAGCCCTTTGCCCTGACTCCCATCCCATTGCAGGCGAGCTCCTCGGAGAAGTCAGCCAAGGACACGTTTGCGGACTGGAGGCAGTACCAGCAGGAGTGTGAGCGCAGCATGGCCGAGGAGCCGTATCCCGCGGGTGAGGGGAGCGGGTTGTCCCTCCTGAGCCGGGACTGGGGTGGAGCCAGCGGGTCTCATGAGTGCACCCAGCGCTCGCGTGCATCCCAGCCCCTCCTCTCTGCATGTGTTGCCATGTTTGCGAACCCATGTCGCGCATGCTTGCATGGGATAGTGTGTTGGTGTGGCCCATGTGCATGCTTGAGTGTGGCGTCTGTGCATGTTTGTGCCCTCGCTTGCGTGTGTGTGCGTGTGGTTGGCATGTGCATGGGGGAGCTGCCTGTATGGGGTGGCTGTGCAAGCGCGTTTCTATGTGTGTGTGTGTGATTTGCGTGTGTCTGTGTTTGCAGAGGCGAGTTTGTGTGTGTGTGGTTTGCACAGGTGCATGTGATTTGCACATGTCTGTGTTTGCAGAGGTGAGTTTGTGTGTATGTGTGTGTTACACACGTGCATGTGATTTTCACGTGTCTGTGTTTACAGAGGTGAGTTTGTGTGTCTGTGGTTTACACGCGTGCATTTGATTTTCACGTGTCTGTGTTTGCAGAGGCGAGTTTGTGTGTGTGTGGTTTGCACAGGTGCATGTGATTTGCACGTCTGTGTTTGCAGACGTGAGTTTGTGTGTGTGTGTGTTACACACATGCATGTGATTTTCACGTGTCTGTGTTTACAGAGGCGAGTTTGTGTGTCTGTGGTTTACACACGTGCATTTGATTTTCACGTGTCTGTGTTTGCAGAGGGGAGTTTGTGTGAGTGTGTGAGTTATACACGTGCACGTGATTTGTGTAGGTGAATTTGTGTGTGTGGTTTACACATGTGTGCATGACTTGCCCATGTCTGTTGTCGCTTAGGCCTGCTTGCCGTGCATAGGTCACACACGTGTGAATGTGATTTGCACATGTATGCGTGCATCCGGCCAGGCCTGAGTGCCTGGCGTTTGCCCGTCTCTGTGACGTGCGAGTGTTTGAAACAGCCTCTTATCTTCGTCCCCTGCCAGGCCTGGTGTGTAACCGGACCTTCGACATGTACGCCTGCTGGGGGGACACGCTGCCCAACACCACCGCCATGGTGCCCTGCCCGTGGTATCTGCCCTGGCATCGCCACGGTAAATATCCCTTCCTCCGGGGCTCGTTCCGGCCACACCCCTCGGCCCGCTGGCTGGGACCTGCTCCCTGGGTGGAAGGCGTCCCTCAGCTACGGGGCCCGATTCTGATCTTAGCTACCTGCTGGTAGGAATCTGGGGTAGGGACCAGGCCTGCGGGTGTCAGCTCCGAGCTCAGGCCCATGCAGAGTATGGTGACGTTAACGCTCTTGTCCCCACAGCCCCATGAAGGAGGCCGCCGGGGTGTGTGTGTCACTTTAAGGGCAGGGCTGGGACATCGGTGGGCAATGGCGACATGGCTGCGGCTGACCTCCCGCTCCCCATGCCTGCCACTTGGCTCCCTCTGTTGTCTCCTTCCCGGCAGTTCGTGGCGGGTTCGTGATGCGGCTCTGCGGCCCGGCTGGCCAGTGGGTGACGGACGAGTCGGGGCTGCCCTGGAGGGACCACTCGCAGTGCGAGGATCTTAGCACGGACCACCCCTTCCAGGTCAGTGCCCCTGCCGGCCATAAGCTGCTTCCCAGCCTGGCTCTGAGCCCTCTAGTCCCGGCTCCCAAGCTACGCGGCTTTCTCTCCTGCTGCTCCCACCCAGCCTCCGGCTCCTTCCTGGGCCAGATTCTCTGGCAGCCCCTCCCTCGCCAGCGCTGGAGGGAGGCTGGGTGCGGCGCTGGGTGGAAGGAACCAGCACCAGGGTCCCTGCTCCCCGTTTGCAGATCAATGCCTGCGCCAGGTCCCCGATTGCCCCAGCAGGGGGGCGCCCTCCCCTGTAAATGCTCCGAGTGGCCGGGGTGGGGCGGAGAGAGGGGGCGAAGGAAGGGGCAAGGAGCCCGGACCTGACCCTCCGCCGCGTCCCTTTGCAGAAGCAGATGCGGCTGCTGGATCAGTTCCGGCTGATGTACACCGTGGGCTACTCCCTCTCGCTGGTCTCCCTGCTGCTCGCCCTGCTGCTGCTCCTAGCTTTCAGGTACTGCAGAGCCTGTGGGCGTGACGGAGTTAATGGCCCAGATCCTGATGTCAGTGGCCCTAGGGGAAGGGCAGATGGCATGCACTGAGGTCACTCGGGATTCGCCCGCAGGTCACGGGGCCGGGTACGGACCCGTGGGTTTTAGCTGTACCGTCTCCCTGTTTAAAAAGCAAGTTTCCTTTAGAAATTAAGGGCCCGATCCTGGATTTGGGCCCGATGGGGCGCCGCTCCCCCGTTTGACACTCCCTTTACTGGAGGCGTCACTCCTGTTTGACGCACCATTCGCTCGTGGTTTGCTCCGGGTGGATGGGGCGCATGGCGCCGGGCCCGCAGAGATGAGTTACCCGATGTAAAACCGGCGTCAGCGAGACGGGGATCAGGCCGGGGCGGCTCCTCTTGATTTTTAGGTGCCGGGGCCACGCGGCCCGTTTCTGGCGTTGGTCAGTTTCACGCCGGGTTAGTCAGTGTCACGCCCGGGGCCCGGCGCTGTACGGCCCGGCTGTCTTCATATGCTGGCTCAGCGCTTGCGCACGTCTCCCTCGCGCGCCGGCTGCCGACAGAGGCGTGGCTCTCGGCGGAAGGGCCCGGCCCTGGCTCGGGGCCCGGTGACGCTTGCAGGCGCTCGGTGTAGACGGCCACAGCTGATTAGATTCAGTGCTGGAGTACGGCTGCCCACGCAGCCCTAGGCAGCCCCCCTGACTGACAGTCCCACCCCCTCTGCAGGAAGCTGAGGTGCACCCGTAACTACATCCACGTGAACCTCTTCCTCTCCTTTGTGCTGCGGGCCGTCTCCATCCTCACCCGGGACGCCCTGCTCCGTGTGCGCTTCTCCAAGGACCTGCGGCACGAGGGGGAGCTCTTCCATCTCCTCGGAGACCAGGTGCGTCGCTCTGGGCGGGGGGAGCAGATCCAGCCCCTTTCTGACCCCCAAGGACGGGGGAGAATCCCTACCTCCAAGTGGGGCACTGCAGGGAGTGAAAGCCCGGGGAACGCCCAAGATCAGCAGCTAGGCAGTATGGGCCAGACCCCGGCTGGCTTAAATCAGCACTGAAATTCATGGAGCCGCGTCAGCGGTGATCCAGCCCCAGTGGAGCTCTGGCCCGTTTACACCAGCCGGGGACCTGGCCCCAGGCCGACCCACTCCCAGTGGACGCCGTGGGCAGCAGGGTTAGGCGTGGGATCAGCAAAGTAAACCGGGGCTGGGAGGGATCCACCGGCGTATCCGCAGGGTGTCCCCACCACAGAGGAAGGGGAATTACCTAGAATGATGGGACGAAAGGCAGTATAGGGAAACTGAAGCTGGACTCTGGGCAAAGCTTCCTGACTCAAAGAGGAGTTGTCTCCCGAGGGGAAGGGCTGGGAGCCCATCCTGTGGGAATCTGGGCCAAGCCATGGGGGGACCGACTGTAGAGGATGCCCCTGCCCCGAGCTGGCCAGATGGGCTGGCCAGGACCTGATGGGGCTCCTCCATCCACCACTCTCCAGCATTCCCGTAGAATCATAGAATCTCAGGGTTGGAAGGGACCTCGGGAGGTTCTAGTCCAACCCCCTGCTCAAAGCAGGACCAATCCCCAACCAAATCATCCCAGCCAGGGCTTTGTCAAGCCTGACCTTAAAAACCTCTCTCCCTACCTCTCTGCTCCTCTCCCCCCTTCCCCGCGGGCTCAGGCTGCCGCCGGCTGCCGCCTGGCTCAGGTCCTGACCCAGTACTGCGTCGCGGCCAACTACTACTGGCTGCTGGTGGAAGGGCTGTACCTGCACAACCTGCTTGTGCTGATGGCCATCTCGGAGGAGAGCTGCTTTGTGGGCTACCTGCTTGTGGGATGGGGTGAGTGCGGCCGCGCGGGCCCGGCCGGGAAGGGGCAGGTGGAGGTACTGCAGTGCGGGCCGGGGCATAGGGAGACCCCCTTTGGTGACCCTAGGCAGTGCAGGCTGGGAGCTGGAAAGGACCCCGGGGTACGTCTGCATCCGGCAGCCCCCTGAAAGTATCCCCTTTAGATCCTTGCCCCAGCCTGGCCCTGCTCTGCCCCGAGCAGTGCAGGGCTCCACCCACAACTCCTGCGGTGTTTCACAGCAGGTCTAGGCATCCCGGTGGGTAACGCGCCGGAGTCCTGTCTCCACTCCCACCAGTGGCAGAGATGCACCCACCGGAGAGGAGAGGGAAAATGCTAGAGGGCATGAGGCTGGACACAGGGGGGAATCTCACGGGTGGGGCTGGAGAACAAAACCCTAACTGCTGTGTCTGTCTGTCCATCTAGGAGCCCCCATCCTGTTTGTCATTCCCTGGGCGATTATCAGATACCTCTATGAAAACAACCAGTAAGTCCAGCCAGCGAAATCTCTCCCGCTTGGGGTCCAGCACAGAAAGAAAGTGCTTGGAAATCATCGAACTTGGGGTGGCCTGGTCAGAGGGTCTCCGGGGAGCAGGGCGGGAAATGAGGGTTTCCTGGTGTCAGGAAACATTTTGGGGGGGAGAGGGGGATTTAAAAATCCGTTTTGTTTTCTTCAAAAACAGCCAGGTTTTCGTCGAAAATCCAAACCCTGATGTTTAAAAAATAAGTGATTTTAGGATTTCAGCCAAAATTTCTCACCCTTCAGTTGCCAAAAACATGAGGGGGGAAATTTGCTAAAAACGAACGTTTCCATTTTGATGAAAAAGTCACTTCTTGTCCAAAAAACCATTTCGAATCAAACGTCCCGAGTGGCTCCAGCCCGAGACAGACGCCGTTTTCCCCCTCCCTGGTCCACACCCTTGGAAACGTGTTGCATGTGGGCTCGCTGCATTCACAGCACTTTGCGACCCCAGATCCGCGCATGAGCGTCGCTTGTTGGACTTGACCCATCCGTCTCTGGTGTATCAGCGAATGAGCTAAATCTACTAGCCAGCGCGAGGCTCTTGAAGTTACAGGGGGGAGAGATAGCTCAGTGGTTTGAGCATTGGCCTGCTAAACCCAGGGTTGTGAGTTCAATCCTTGAGGGGGCCATTTGGGGATCTGGGCCAAAAATTGGGGATTGGTCCTGCTTTGAGCAGGGGATTGGACTAGATGACCTACTAAGGTCCCTTCCAACCCTGATATTCTATGATTCTATGTGCTCCAGCCAGGGGTTCTCAACCTTTTTCTTGCAGTCCTGTGTGGCGGGACTTTGGCTTTCTGCCCAGGGCCCTAATGAGTCTAATGCCGACCATGCTTGGACCCCCTGAAACCTGGTTGAGAACCACTGGCTCTAGCCACTTGTAGGGGTTAGGAAGGGATTCCCCCCCAGTCCCAGTGTATTCTGGATTTGGGTTTTTTTAATCTCCTTCCTCTGAAGCATCATGTACACAGCTGGAGATGGGACCCCGGACTGGGTGGGCCAGGGAGACCCTGAGAATTCTCTCTCAGGTGCTTGGCTGGATGGTTCTTGATCCCATGCTCAGGGTCGGATTTGGGGTGCAGAAGGAATATGCCCCCAGGTCAAGGCTGTGGCCTTGAGGGACTTTTCCCCCTTCCTGTGCAGCATGGGGCATGGATCGCCCAATCAATCCCCTGCCATTGGCGGGACCCCAGTGCCCATCAGTCCCTGGTGTTCTCTGCCCGTGGCCCATGAGCGTTTAGTCTCCTGGGGACTGTAATACTTTGATCTATCGGAGGTTGTCAGGCTTGGGGCCGGGGGTGCTCACAGGAGCTCAGGCCAGATGATCCGGTGGCCCTTTCTGTCCTTAAATTCTGTGGCACCATGGGGGAGCAAAGGCCGGCCCTCGACTGATCTGCGTCACAGACAGAACTGTGCTCACGGGGGGAGAGAGAAGGCTAGTGCCACTTGGGAGGCTGCTAACTCCTGTCACCACCCCATCCGGCTGCGCAGATTCCTCCCTCCCAGCCAGTTTGACGTGAGTTGGTTTTCCAGGTGCTGGGAGATAAATGATAACATGGCCTATTGGTGGATTATCCGCTGCCCCATCCTGCTGGCCATCCTGGTGAGTTACAAACAAACACCCACTGCTCTTCAGCCAGCCAAGAGGAAGCTACTCCAGTCCTGGTCTTGCCCGCAGGGGGCTCTGTGGGGAGGGGGAGGGCGCTGGCTGTGGGGGGAACTTCTGGCTTCTCCATTCCCAGTCTCACCCAGCAGGGGGCGCTGTGGGAAGGGGGCCCTGGCTGTGAAGGGAGCTCCCATCTACTCCAGTCCTGGTCTCACCCATCAGGGAGCGCTGTGGGGAGCGGGGTGGGAACCCTGGCACCTGGCGGGTGATGCTTTCTCCTCCCCATGTATAAAGAGCCACTCTCCCTCCCCTGTGTAAACACCAGCCCTGCTGCAGGGGCTCCCAGCCCATCCCCAGGGCAGAAGGTACCAGTGGGGAGTGGTGCCCCCTGACCTCCCCATGGGTAACTTACTCTCTCTCCCCAGGTTAACTTTATCATATTTGTCCGCATCATTAAGATCCTGGTCTCCAAACTCCGGGCTCACCAGATGCGCTACACGGACTACAAGTTCAGGTGGGCAGGGGCTACCCCTCGCGGCGCCCCCCCCAGCGGGGAGCCCCGGCTCCCTGCAGCAGCATTAACTCTGGCTCTTAGATCTGGCAAGCTAAGTGTGGTGGTACCACTTCCAGTGCGAGAAATCCAGGGAACAGGGCAGGGGCTCACTAGGGGCGCTCTTTTCTGGCAGTCAGGGCTGGCCTCAATGTCCCAGTGGGGCACTAGGGGGCGCTGTGCTGCAAGGCAGGGTGGGGGGCTCAGAAGGGAGCACATGTGACGGGATCCCCACGGTACAACCTTGAAATGTGGGACCACTGTGCCCCCTTAACTCTCCACCCTGGGTTGTCTCACACAAAGCTATGCCAGTGGCAAACAGAAAAACCCCTCCAGGGGTCAAGATCACTCAGCCACCAGCCTGTGGAGCCTACACTCAGCCAAACTGCATGAATCCTACAGAGAGAAGCACCAGACAGTCACCCCAGCCCCCAGCCTGGCACCCCAGAAATATACCAGCATACGCTGCTCAAGACGCCCTTGGACAGTGCAAACTCGTTAATTAGTTTGCCACTTGGTCAAAGGAAAATGGCCAGGCACCCGCCTTTGTAATCTGAGCTGAGATTCCCCGAGCACTTCAACAGAAAGCACACTGTTCTAGGTAAACTATAAAACTGATTTAGTAATCCCAGAAAGACAGATTTTAAATGATTATAAGTAGCAGGCAGAGAGATCCAAGTTGGTTACCTAAGAAATAAAAATAGAAACGCAGTCTAAATTCTAACGTTAACAAACTACGCAGGATTTGAATCAAGCAGTGACTCTTGATTCAACCCTAACAGGCAGTTCACAGCTCCTCAGTACAAAGACTGAGTTCCCTTCCAGCCTGGGACCAATCTCCCCAGTTCAAAGTCTTTGTCTTCCAGATGATCTTCCAGGTGTTGAGATTGGGGGGCGGGGAGGGGGAGGAAGAGGCCAGGTGATGATGTCACTGTCCCTCTTTTATACTTTCTTCCAGCTGCTAGAAAGATCCTTCCTGTGACATGGGGGTCAGACAGTCTCCAGTGCGTACATCAGTAGTTCTCAACCTTTCCAGACTGCTGTGTCCCTTTCAGGAGTCTGAGTGGTCTTGCGTACCCCAAGTTTCACCTCACTTAAAAGCTCCTTGCTTACAATTCAGACCTAGAAATGCAGAAGTGTCACAGCACACTAATACTGACAAATCACCGACTTTCTCATTTTTACCGTACAATTATCAAATACATCAATTGGAATATAAATATTGTAAACACCAGCCCTGCTGCAGGGGCTCCCAGCCCATGCCCAGGGCAGAGGGTACCAGTGGGGAGTGGTAGCGTGACCAGACAGCAAATGTGAAAAATAGGGACAGGGATGCGGGGTAATAGGAGCCTATATAAGAAAAAGACCCCAAAATCGGGACTGTCCCTATACAATCGGGACAAGTCCATCATCTGTACGAAATTTTAGTTTGTACTGACTTTGCTAGTGCTTTTTATGTAGCCTGTTGTAAAACTAGGCAAACATCTAGATGTGTTGATGTACCCCCTGGAAAGCTCTGGGTGCCCCCAGGCGTTCATGTGCCCCTGGCTGAGAACCACTGGTGTCAGGGCTGGATTAACTCTCTTGTGGGCCTGGGGCTATTAGATTTTGTGGGACCTGTATACAAGTCTTTTTCCTAATTTAGAACAAAATGATCACAATTTCATCGAGGCTATTAACGCTATACTAAACTTGCCTTTTAATTAACATAAAGCCATTTTGTGGTTACATTTCAGTCTTAAAACGTAGAATATAGTTAAGTTAATTCAAAATAGCCTCCTTCTTGCCTTGGAACAGCTGTTACATTCGTTTCTTTCTGGGAGGGAGTTTGGGTGCAGGAGGGGGCTCCAGGCTGGGGCAGAGTGTTGGGGTGCAGGAGAGGGTGAAGGGAGCAGGCTCTGGGAGGAAGTTTGGTGCAGGAGGGGGTATGAGGTGTAGGCTCCGGCCGGGAGGCGCTTACCACAGGTGGCTCCCGGCCGGCGGCACAGCAGGGCTCAGGCAGGCTGCCTGCATGCCAGGGCCCCACGCCGCTCCCGGAAGCAGCTCGCTGCTGGCACGGCTCTGCGTGCCCCTGGGGGGACAGCGTGTCACCGTGCGCTGCCCGCACCCGCAAGCGCTGCCCCCACTGCTCCCATTGGCTGGGAACTGGCCAATGGGAGCTGTTGGGATGGTCCCGCCAGGGGACGACCTGCCAGCAGCCAGTCGGGGCGTGAGGCCACAGCATGCAGGCAACCTGCCTGAGCCCTGCTGCGCCTCTGGACTTTCAGCGGCCCGGAGATCGCGATCGACTGGCAGAGGCTCCAGGATCGACCCGTCGATCACGATCGACAGGTTGGTGACCACTGAATTGTCTGGTATTCTGGATTTATTTTTGCGGGGCCCCCCTTAGCCCGAGGCCCTGGGCTGCAGCCCCTAAAGCCCCGGCGTTAATCCGGCCCTGACTGGCGTACCTGGGAGCCTTTGGAAGAGTGGATTCTTCCTGATGGGCCATTAACACCTGTCTGGCCAGGGATACCTGCTCCTTTGTTGCCACTGAAAGGCCAGCCCTGGGCGTTCCCAACCTCACAATGTATTGCACTAACACACACACGCAGCAATACTTCATAACGTCACATGCGATAGTACACACAATCCAACAGCACATGCATGTTCAACCGATCAGGACTTAAAATGATACCTCACAAGGCATTGCACAAAACACAACATAATCAGATCACAGTGGTGAATGTGGGGCTTCCAGGGTGCTACTTTGAGGTGCAGAGTGCCACAACCCTCTTCCCTGGCACTCAGTGCTGGCACCAGAGGGGCACTAGGGGGCGCTGTGCTGCAGGGAGTGAGGCAGGAGCTCAGTATGGGGTGCTCTCCCTTCACCGTCAGTCAGTGCTGACCCTATGCCCCAGTGTGGTGCTGGGGGAGAGGGGGGGACGCTGGGCTGCAGGGAGCGGGGTGGGGGCTCAGCAGGGGGCGCTGGGCTGCGGGGAGCGAGGTGGGGGCTCAGCAGGGGGCGCTGGGCTGCGGGGAGCTGGGTGGGGGCTCAGCAGGGGGTGCTGGGCTGCAGGGAGCGGGGTGGGGGCTCAGCAGGGGGCGCTGGGCTGCAGGGAGCGGGGTGGGGGCTCAGCAGGGGGCGCTGGGCTGCAGGAAGCGGGGTGGGGGCTCAGCAGGGGGCGCTGGGCTGCAGGGAGCGAGGTGGGGGCTCAGCAGGGGGCGCTGGGCTGCAGGGAGCTGGGTGGGGGCTCAGCAGGGGGCGCTGGGCTCCAAGGAGCGGGGTGGGGGCTCAGCAGGGGGCGCTGGGCTGCAGGGAGCAGGGTGGGGGCTCAGCAGGGGGCGCTGGGCTGCAGGGAGCAGGGTGGGGGCTCAGCAGGGGGCGCTGGGCTGCAGGGAGCGGGGTGGGGGCTCAGCAGGGGGCGCTGGGCTCCAAGGAGCGGGGTGGGGGCTCAGCAGGGGGCGCTGGGCTCCAAGGAGCGGGGTGGGGGCTCAGCAGGGGGTGCTGGGCTGCAGGAAGTTCAGTCTCATGGCTAAGATGCAGAAAGCCTGGTCCGTGCCCCAGGGACTATCCCATGACAGGGTGGGAACCAGGAGCATCAGCCGAGTGCCCTGCACGGGGCGATCTGAGAACTGGCCCTGCCACCCGTGGAGCGGGTGAGATGCCAGGCTGGGATCCCAGCCCCGCTGGGGGAGGCCCACACCCTGCGGCTGGGTCCCTTAGCATTGCCCCGGAGGGCCGTGCGGTCTGGCTGGAGCTGACCCGGCCTGAGGGATGCCTGGGGGGCTTGGCAAGGGGGCAATTCACCCCCCGCTTCCCTATCGCTCTCTCCCAGGCTGGCCAAGTCGACGCTGACCCTGATCCCGCTGCTGGGCATCCACGAGGTGGTGTTTGCCCTGGTGGCGGAGGAGCAGGCCCAGGGCACGCTGCGCTACGTCAAGCTCTTCTTTGAGCTCTTCCTCAACTCCTTCCAGGTAGGGAGCAGAGCGGGGCACCCCCAGGGCTGGCAGAGTGGGGTCTGGGGCAGAGGGGTGCCCTGAGGGATGGGGGTGAGGGCACGGGGACCGCCCTACCCAGGGGCTGGGCTTCAACTCGGGGAATTGTTTGCAGGTGCCTGCTATTGGGTTGGACAGAGACGTGTCCCCTGCATCCCCCCCTCAAGCCATGTGGGGCGCTGTAGGGTCAGCCCCGCCCCCTGGCACCCTGAGGCCTGCAGGGCGCAGGTGTGGTGCTGCTGGCTGAGCAGGGAGCCGGCCGAGGGCAGCTCCACGCCGAGCAGCCGTGGGATCCCGCCTGGGCACGGAGCCTCCCCAAAGGCAGCCTCACCCCACCCCTCGGGCACCGGGCAGGACCCAGCTGTACCTACGCCCCCTTGTGTGTGTGTCCCAGGGGAGCTGGGCCCAGCCCTGCCTTTATCTGCTCTTGTCTTGCAGGGTCTTCTGGTGAGCATCCTCTACTGCTTTGTCAACAAGGAGGTAGGTTCCCCCCACACCCCAATAGGGGCTGAGCCGTTTCTGATTCCCCTTAACCCTTCACACGCTGCAGTGCTGGCTCCCGGGCGAACGGGTGGGGACCGCGCCCTTCCCAGAGAGTGGTGGGTGAGAGATCACGTGGTGCAGACATGCAGGGCGCTGGCAGCAGAGCCGGGCTGGGGAGCAGCTAATGCATTGTTATTTATTCGGGGGGGAGGGGCTGATGGCCAAGGCTCAGCCGATGCTACGCCTCGGTGATGAGCCCTTTGCAGGGCCAACGTGGATCTATTCCGGCCGGATCCTCTGCTGGTGTAAACAAGCAGAGCTCTGGTGAACTTCAAGGGAGCGCGGCTCATTAACACCAGCTGGGATCTGGCCCCATTGACTCCAATGAAGTTACGGCCGATTGACACCAGCTGGGATCTGGCCCCATTGACTCCAATGGAGCTACGGCCGATTGACACCATCTGGGATCTGGCCCCATTGACTCCAATGGAGCTACGGCCAACTGACACCAGCTGGGATCTGGCCCCCTAGACTCCAATGGAGCTACGGCCGATTGACACCATCTGGGATCTGGCCCCATTGACTCCAATGGAGCTACGGCCGATTGACACCATCTGGGATCTGGCCCCATTGACTCCAATGAAGTTACGGCTGACTGACACCAGCTGGGATCTGGCCCCCTAGACTCCAATGGAGCTACGGCCGATTGACACCAGCTGGGATCTGGCCCCATTGACTCCAATGGAGCTACGGCCGATTGACACCATCTGGGATCTGGCCCTATTGACTCCAATGGAGCTACAGCCCATTGACACCATCTGGGATCTGGCCATTGCTCGCGAACACCTTTCTTTGCATACAGCTCTGTCTCTCTCCATTTACAAGACACAATCGGATACAAATATCAAACCATCATTTAACCCCACGCTGGCTTGTGTGAAGCCTCTTGCACGTCTATGGCATCCCCCTCCCCCCCCCCCATGAGCCAAGGGTCTCATCCCGTCCCCTGGGCATCACCTGACCCCCCTCCCGCCTCCTTTTCTCTGCCCCGCCCCAGGTCCAGTCTGAGATCCGGAGGAAGTGGCAGAGGTGCAAGCTGAGCGCAAACCTGCTGGAGAAGCCTACCCACAGCTGCAGCCACGGGCCGTCCTGCCACTGCCAGCAGGGCAAGACCTCTGAGGTGGGCTGCCCCCGGCGCCCCAGCCACCCGGGGAAGAGGGGGGCCGAGGCGGCGTCCAACTGCAGCTCGGAGAACTCCATGTACGGCTCTCAGCTGCAGCAGCAGCCGCGCCGCCCCTACGCCGGTACCGTGGGCAGCAAATCCTACTGCTACATCCCGGTCCAGACGCAGCCGGCGGGCAGGCTGGGGGACAAGGAGCTGCTCCCTAGTGCCAGGGAGCCTGGGGACGACAAGATCTCGGAGAGCTGTTGCTAAGATCAAACTCGGGGCCCTTCCCGCCTGCTGGCCCGGGGGCGAGAGGAGCCAGGTTGTGGACGCCTTCAGACTGTCCCTGTCTTGGGCAGGGGGCAGTCACTGAACCCCTAGGGATGGAGGGAAGGGGGTGTTGGGGGTGAGGCATGGCGCACAGGACCAGCGTACCCACACTACCTGCTATCCTTTCCGCAGGGCACGGTGCCCTCTTGGAGTGCCCGGGGACAAATGACGTGGGCGCGGATGAGTTCACTGTGGCCCACAGCTGTTGCTGAGACTCAGGGAACGTCCAACTGGGGTCAGTGCAGAGGCACGTTTCCTTGGGCCTGAGGTGGGCACACCCAGCCCCCTAGGAATCCAGCCCCCCACCTCCCTTGCGGGGGTCTCCCTGGATGCTGTGGAGCTGGCATAAGGGCCCTGCTCTCAACCTCCTGTGTAGCGGCGACTCAGGGCGCGACCAGAGAGCTCTGCACCGTGGCTGTTCTCCGCCTCCCCACCAGGGCCCATAGCGGGTGGATCAGGGGCATGGCCAGAGACCACTGTGCTGTGGCTATTCTCTGCCCTCGCACTGCCCCAGGCCTATAGGGGTGGATAGAGGGTGGAGCTGGAATCCACCGTGTTGTAGGTATCGGGCCCTTAGGACATGGAGAAGCAGTTAGATCACCCCTGAGGTCTCCCTGACAGAGAATAGCGGCCAGGCAGGGCCTAGAGAGTTCACTGGAGCTTAAATCCACCTCCTGCCATCCTTGCCTCAAGTGCAGAGATGGGGAAATGGGCCCCTGATGTGTGTCCACCTGTTTTGAATGGTCTGTGGCTCTTGGCCTCAGTGACAGCCTGTGGCAGCGAGTTCCACAGGTTAACCGTGTGTGGCATTAAAAAAGCATTGATTTTCTTGTATGCGTTGCCTTTGAATTTGATGGGATTTGAACCCACAGAGGTGTGGGGCTCTGCCTGTGTAAGTGCAAGGCTTCTAGAAGTGAGGGGGAGGGGATCCGAACCAAAGTGCTGCGGGCTGATCACCAGTTTATGCCTGTCTCCTGCCGGACCAGGATTAGTTTATCTCGCCTGTTGTCCTACCTCCTGCAGTAGCTCAGAGAAGCCATGGGCAAGCCTGTGACCAACCCCAACTCTGTTAGTGTGCCAGGCACTCCAGAGCCTCAGACATGGGGGCGGGTGTGTGGAAGAGCCTCCAGAAATTGCACCTCCCCCCCCCCCCCCCCCCCGTATTTAACTGAATAAAATGAAACCATGGCGACAGTGGTTCATTGCCGCGGCAGCCAAACTGCAGCAACAAGGCCTTCTAGCTCGCCCACAAGGCAGGGGCTGCACACACAGGAGCGGCTGGGCCACCCGGTCTGGGTCGGGATGGGCCCTGCCGGCTTTAACCCAGTGGCTGATCAGACAGAGGGAGGATGCAAGGCCTACTCCTGGCACCCCGGGGCGCTCCCTCCTTAGCTCCAGCAGCAGGGGCGGGGCGGGGAGCTGGGTCTGGGTCTGGAGGCGATGGGGTCTAGGCCTTGTTCTCCCTGGCGCGGCTCGCAGCTGCAGTGCTCAGGCCGATTCCCCACCGTGGCGCTCCAGTGTCCCGCGCCGGCCACTTCCCCGCGCCCCCCGATGGGACAATGGGCCCCAGGATGTGGGATCTGCCCCCGCCCCGGAGAGGAAACCCCTGAGTATGGCTGATGAAAGAGATCTGAGGTAGCCCAGTATTGGGGGGGGGGGGCTGTGATGAAAGGGTCAGTAACTCTACAGCCCCCAGGGTGACCATGGGGAGGGCCAAGGACTACAGCCCCCACAATGCAGTGCGGGGCGGTGGACGCTCCGGGGCCCTGGGAGCGCCTGCGCAGTGCCACCCGGAAGCGTTGGGAGGAGGAGGAGGAGCCGCGGCTGGGGGAGGGGGCAGCGCGCCTGGCCCCTGTCCAGGGGTAAGAGCTGGGGAGCGAGGAGGGGGGGGAGCTATGAGGCTTTGTGGTGGGGGAGGGGCGTGCGGGGGGGGGGCGGCAATAGGGTGTCGAGGGGGCAGGCAGGGCTGGGGTTATAGGCAGTTGGGGGCTCATGGGGCATCCGAAGGGACGAGTGGGGGGGGGGCGTGCAGGGGCTGGGGCTGTGCGGGGGGGAGGGGCGTGCGGGGGGTGGGGCTATGCGGAGGGGGGCAGGCAGGGCTGGGGGTGGGGCTATGGGGAGGGGCGTGCGGGGGTGGGGCTATGCGGAGGGGGGCAGGCAGGGCTGGGGTGGGGCTATGCGGAGGGGGGAGGGGCGTGCGGGGGTGGGGCTATGCGGAGGGGGGGCAGGCAGGGCTGGGGGTGGGGCTATGCGGAGAGGGGGCAGGCAGGGCTGGGGGTGGGGCTATGCGGAGGGGGGAGGGGCGTGCGGGGGTGGGGCTATGCGGAGGGGGGGCAGGCAGGGCTGGGGTTATAGGTTGTTGGGGGCTCATGGGGCTATGAAGTGTCCGAAGGGACGAGCTGGGGCAGAGGGTGGGGGCTCCTGGGGGAGAGGGTAGAGGAGGGGGATCGGTGGTGGGGGGTGGGGGTCTGACTTTTGAGGGTGGGTTACAAGCGCTGCGCCCTTGTGTGTGTCTCGCTCGCTGAGCATCCCGTGGCCAGGCCCCACCAGGCTGGCGTTTCCTTCGTGGCCTGCTGCAAGCCCCCCAATAGGGTGACCAGATGGCCCGATTTTATAGGGACAGTCCCGGTTTTGGGGTCTTTTTCTTATATAGGTTCCTATTACCCCCCCAGCCCCTGTCCCGATTTTTCACACTTGCTGTCTGGTCACCCTACCCCCCAATGACCCGGTCACTGGTTTCCATTAGTAAGGCAGGGTGTGATGGGGACTGGTGGGTCCAGAAACCCGAACCTCCCCTGACCCCTGCTCATTGGCAAGCGGTTTCCTGCTGGTGGGCAGCAAATGCGACGGGGGTTTCTCTGACTGGTCTGGTTCAGTTGTAAGCATGGTGGGGCAAGGGCCATCTGTTTGTACAGCGCCTTGCGCAATGGGCCCTGTTCTTGGTTGGTCTTTAGATACAACCATACTAAGCAACATGATTAATAACAAGGATCCAGTTGTGAGGTGGCGCAAGGAGCCATCCCATTGCAAGGGGTCCCCCCGCTGTATAGCTCTGGGGAGACCTCACCTGGGATCCTTTGTTCTGCTTTGGGCACCTCCTTACCAGAAAGCGATTAAGACATTGGAGGGAGTTCAGCCCCAGGGAGCCGAAAGGATTGACATACGCAGCGACGCTGAGAATCAGATATTTAGCGTGGCTAAATGAAGACTAAGACCTCAGTCTTACCTACAGCTCCCTGCAGAAGAAGGTGTCTACTGGCAGGGAGTTCCCTGCAGGGTCAGGGGTTGAGGGCAATGGGGTCTAGTGGATAGAGCACTGGGGTGGGAGTCCAGATACCTTTTCCTGGCTCTGACACTGTCCTGCTGGATGACTTTGGGCCAAGTCACGGCCCTCTAGGTGCCTTGGTTTCCCGTCTGTAAAATGGGGGAAATGATTCTGATGTCCTCTGTCAGACAGTTTGAGATTGACTCATGAAAAGTGCTAAGTAACAAGGTGGGATTATGAATTAAGCCCTGAAGTGCTGAAATGTCCAAGGAGGGAAAGGACTCATTTAGGCCATTAATGGGATTAAATGAAATTTAGGCTGAGTATGAGGGGAAGCTTCTCACCCATCAGATGTATCTGGCTGCGGAGGCCTCTCCCCAAGTGAGGCCTTTAAAACTGGGGCTGGGCAAAGCACTAGGGGCTATTGCAAGGTGCAGGCCTGGAACGGGAATGGCTCAGGCGTGATCAAACTCACTGGTCTTCTCATCCTGTGCTGAGGCTGTCCTAGGTAGTTTGAAACCGATCTTCAAAAGACAGGGCTGCAAAGGTGGGCGGGCTCCCCAAAGAGGTGTCATCGCTGTGGGCTGTGCTGAGCATGGTGCGTTCAGCAGCCCTGTTGCTCCGAGGCTGGGGTGCGGAGTAGGACCAAGCGCAGGGCTGTGTGGAGCTGGGGTAGGGTGACCAGATGTCCCGATTTTATAGGGACAGTCCCGATTTTTGGGTCTTTTTCCTATATAGGCTCCTATTACCCCCCACCCCCGTCCCGATTGTTCACACTTGCTGTCTGGTCACCCTAAGCTGGGACAGCTGCTGTTTCTCTGTCAATGAAGCTGTGACGGGGTGTCTGTTTGCCCCACAGGAACTAGCAAAGGGATGGTGGGTGGATTACGCAGGATACTGGCACTGAATTTTCCTCAGGCCAGGTCTACACTACAGACCCATGTCCGTATAACTATATCACTTGGGGTGTGAAAAATCCACACCCTTGAGCCATATAATTATATTGACCGTAACCCCCTGTGTAGACAGCACTATGCTGACGGGAGACCTTCTCCCACCAACATAGCTACTGCCTTTCGGGGAGGTGGATTAACCATGCCGACGGGAGAGCTCTCTCCTGTCGGCGAAGGAGCGTCTTCACTTAAGTGCTACAGCTGCATCAGTGCAGTGTTTTCAGTGTAGACGTGCTCTCAGCCAATTGGAGGGGCTGCTCAGTTACCTGTACACCAATTGTGCAATTCCCTGAGCGCTGATTGGCTGTGGAGGTCTGATTTGCATAACAGTTGTGTGGTTATTTCTCAATAACTGTACAGTGATTATATAAATCCTGGGAGTCTGGAAACTGACCTCCACTTCCTGTCCATGTGCCCATAACAAACATGGCCTCCTCCACTTCTGGCAACCTTCCCCCTCCCTCTCAGCTTCCTGGCCATATTCCCACAACAAACATGGCCCCTCCAGCTTCTGACGCCCCTTGTTTGGCACTGCACCACCCCCTCTAACCTGAGAGTACATATAATCCATCCCCCAAACAAGTGGGCTTTAAGCTGTTGGAGTGAGGAGTGTGAAATGGAGCCGAGGCAATGTGGTGCAGTGGTTAGAGCAGGACTCTTGGGTTCTTTCTATTCTTCTGCCGCCGAGGCAATGTCACTGAATTTCTGCTCATTGATTTCTCTCATCTGTATAATGGAGACCCCAGTTGTCCTACCTCCTGAAGCACGTTGCCTGAAAAAACCACCATCTAATGCTTAGTAGTGTATTGAGAAGGGTGGGATCAAGTGGAGCACCAGGGTCCAAAGTGTGGTAGCCATGTTTGGTGAGGACGTATAGCTGGTGAGTTCTCGGGGCAGCAGGGAAGGAGGCGAAAAGTATAACAACTGGGAGGTGAACCAGGTAACAAACAGCCTTCCGCCAGGCTGACCTGCATCTTGGCCTCAGAGTTAATTCAGCTTGGGACACGGGGGTTACCTCAGGAATGGTGCAGCCTACAAGCTTAAACAAGAATCAGCAGGCTAGAAATGCCGTAAACAGTTCCTCCACCCCACCCCACCCCGTGTGTACAGGGAAATTAGACTCTTTTGTGCGTGTGCTTGTTTCGTCCATGCCCCACAGTTGGGCTGGGGTTTGAGAGGCGTGTGCTGCCCCCGAAGCATGAATGGGTTGTGTAGGCACCTTACACAAACAAATCAAAAGAGCTTGAAATATTCCCGGAACCCAGCTTGTGTTTCAGACGAGGCAAAGATACGCTGCCTTCTGGCTGAGTCCGGAGGCACTCAAGCTGGCTGATTTGAAGGCGTTTCCTAGTGGGAAGCGGCTGAGCAAACTGGGTTCCCTTCATAGAATCATAGAATCTCTGGGTTGGACGGGACCTCAGGAGGTCATCTAGTCCAACCCCCTGCTCAAAGCAGGGCCAACTCCAACTAAATCATCCCGGCCAGGGCTTTGTCAAGCCTGACCTTAAAAACCTCTAAGGAAGGAGATTCCACCACCTCCCTAGGTAACCCATTCCAGTGCTTCACCACCCTACTAGTGAAATAGTGTTTCCTAATATCCAACCTAAACCTCCCCCTCTGCAACTTGAGACCATTACTCCTTGTTCTGTCATCTTCTACCACTGAGAACAGTCTAGATCCATCCTCTTTGGAACCCCCTTTCAGGTAGTTGAAAGCAGCTATCAAATCCCCCCTCATTCTTTTCTTCTGCAGGCTAAACAATCCCAGTTCCCTCAGCCTCTCCTCATAAGTCATGTGCTCCAGCCCCCAAATCATTTTTGCTGCCCTCCGCTGGACTCTTTCCAATTTATCTACATCCTTCTTGTAGTGTGGGGCCCAAAACTGGAGACAGTACTCCAAATGAGGCCTCACCAGTGCCGAATAGAGGGGAATAATCACGTCCCTCGATCTGCTGGAAATGCCCCTACTTATACAGCCCAAAATGCTGTTAGCCTTCTTGGCAACAAGGGCACACTGTTGACTCATATCCAGCTTTTCGTCCACTGTAACCCCTAGGTCCTTTTCTGCAGAACTGCTGCCCAGCCATTCGGTCCCTAGTCTATAGCAGTGCATGGGATTCTTCCGTCCTAAGTGCAGGACTCTGCAGTTGTCCTTGTTAAACCTCATCATATTTCTTTTGGCCCAATCCTCTAATTTGTCTAGGTCCCTCTGTATCCTGTCCCTACCCTCCAGCGTATCAACCACTCCTCCCAGTTTAGTGTCATCTGCAAACTTGCTAAGGGTGCAGTCCACACCATCCTCCAGATCGTTGATGAAGATATTGAACAAAACCGGCCCCAGCACCGACCCTTGGGGCACTCCACTGGATACTGGCTGCCAACTAGACATGGAGCCATTGATCACTATCCGTTGAGCACGACCATCCAGCCAGTTTTCTATCCACCTTACCGTCCATTCATCCAGCCCATACTTCTTTAACTTGCTGGCAAGAACACTGTGGGAGACTGTATCAAAAGCTTTGCTAAAGTCAAGAAATAGCACATCCACTGCTTTCCCCTCATCCACAGAGCCAGTTATCTCATCATAGAAGGCAATTAGGTTAGTCAGGCATGACTTGCCCTTGGTGAATCCATGCTGACTGTTCCTGATCACTTTCCCCTCCTTTAAGTGGTTCAGAATTGATTCCTTGAGGACCTGTTCCATGATTTTTCCAGGGACTGAGGTGAGACTGACTGGCCTGTAGTTCCCCGGATCTTCCTTCTTCCCTTTTTTAAAGATGGGCACTACAGTAGCTTTTTTCCAGTCATCCGGGACCTCCCCCGATTGCCATGATTTGTCAAAGATAATGGCCAATGGCTCTGCAATTACATTGGCCAACTCCTTTAGCACCTCGGATGCAGTGCATCCGGCCCCATGGACTTGTGTTCGTCCAGCTTTTCTAAATAGTCCCGAACTACTTCTTTCTCCACAGAGGGCTGGTCACCTCCTCCCCATACCGTACTGCGGAGTGCAGCCGCCTGGGAGCTGACCTTGTCTGTGAAGACAGAGGCAAAAAAAGCATTGAGTACACTAGCTTTCGCCACATCCTCTGTCACTAGGTTCCCTCCCTCATTCAGCAAGGGGCCCACACTTTCCTTGACTTTCTTCTTGTTGCTCACATACCTGAAGAAACCCTTCTTGTTACTCCTAACATCTTCGGCTAGCTGCAACTCCAAGTGTGATTTGGCCTTCCTAATTTCACTCCTGCATGCCTGAACAATATTTTTATACTCCTCGGTAGTCATTTGTCCAATCTTCCACTTCGTGTAAGCTGCTTTTTTGTGTTTAAGACGAGCAAGGATTTCACTGTTAAGCCAAGCTGGTCGCCTGCCATATTTACTTTTCTTTCTACACATCGGGATGGGTTGTTCCTGCAACCTCAATAAGGATTCTTTAAAATACAGCCAGCTTTCCTCGACTCCTTTCCCCCTCATGTTATTCTCCCAGGGGACCTTGCCCATCAGTTCCCTGAGGGAGTCAAAGTCTGCTTTTCTGAAGTCCAGGGTCTCTGTTCTACTGCTCTCCTTTCTTCCTTGTGTCAGGATCCTGAACTCGACCATCTCATGGTCACTGCCTCCCAGGTTCCCATCCACTATTGCTTCCTCTGCTATTTCTTCCCTGTTTGTGAGCAGCAGGTCAAGAAGAGCTTTTCCCCTAGTTGGTTCCTCCAGCACTTGCACCAGGAAATTGTCCCCTACACTTTCCAAAAACTTCCTGGATTGTCTGTGCACCGCTGTATTGCTCTCCCAGCAGATATCGGGGTGATTAAAGTCACCCATGAGAACCAGGGCCTGTGATCTAGTAACTTCTGTTAGTTGCTGGAAGAAAGCCTCGTCCACCTCATCCCCTGGTCTGGTGGTCTGTAGCAGACTCCCACCACGACATTACCCTTGTTGCTCCGACTTCTAAATTTAATCCAGAGACTCTCAGGTTTTTCTGCAGTTTCATACTGGAGCTCTGAGCAGTCATACTGCTCTCTTACATACAACGCAACTCCCCCACCTTTTCTGCCCTGCCTATCCTTCCTGAACAGTTTATATCCATCCATGACAGTACTCCAATCATGTGAGTTATCCCACCAAGTCTCTGTTATTCCAATTACATCATAATTCCATAATTCCCTTACCGGAGGTCATTGCTGTTAAAACAACTGCTGCTGCTTGGGGTTTGTACATGCGTTGACCTGGTTTGACCTGTGGGTCATGAGTTTAGCTGGAAGGAGGAAGGCACGCTTGTGCTAATGTGTTGCCCAGAAAAGCTCTGGGGAAGTGCTGGCCCAAAAGGGGAACCCGCTCCTCAGTTGGAGGAAGGAGACTGTCCAAATAGCAACCAGCATTTGCTCTGCTTCAGGACCTTTGCTGCAAATAGTCATTAGCCGGGCCTGGCCAGCCTCCTGCAAGACAGGTATTATCCCCTTTTATGGATGGGGAAACTGAGGTTCAGGGAGGGGAAGGGGCGTGCTCAAGTCGATGCCATGGCTGAGAGAAGAACCCAGGAGTTCTGGCTCCAGCCTATTCTCCCAGAGTTCGGAGTCACGCTTGTGAGTTCATTTCTTGGGACATTTCTGCACCTCGATGTCCTTTTGGCCTCTTCTGCTACTGCAGCAGGTGGGGCACTGGGCTGGCTACACCGTTGGTCATTGATCGGTTCCAGTTCAGTCCTGATTCCAGCAGTAGCCTGTCCTAATTGGTTCAGGAAGAGGTGAACCCCTCCTCCCCCACTATTCAACTGACCAATCAGATAGCACTGTACCACTCACCCACTAGAGAGGGGGATACCCTCCTTCCTGCCCTCAAAAACTGGTGTTGAAGGGCTCCCTGGAAATACCTGAGCTAGATCAAACTGTGTGGCAAATGCACTGGTACTCAAGGTTCAGTAGCCCAAATAAATTTGTTAGTCTCTGAGGTGCCACAAGGACTCCTCGTTGTTTTTGCTGATGCAGACTAACACGGCTACCCCTCTGAAACCAAGTATCAGAGGGGTAGCCGTGTTAGTCTGGATCTGTAGAAGCGACAAAGGGTCCTGTGGCACCTTATAGACTAACAGAGGTATTGAAGCATAAGCTTTCGTGGGTGAATACCCACTTCTTCGGATGCAAGCAGTGGAAAACCAGTAGTGGAAAACCTCTGAAACCAGTAGCCCTTGTGACTTTCATCCTAGTGGATGCTTTCCTTACCCTTAAATGCCTAATCCCTTTCTGAGCCTTGCTGAGTTCTTTGCTTCGGTAATACCCTGCTGCAGTGAGTTCCATAGGTGAATGACACATAATGCATTAAGCATGCTCAGAGATGTGCCCTGGGGTTACCATTTTTGATCTCCAGCTTTCCACCACCCCTCTGCTCTTCAGCCCCTGTGCACTAGGTGCCTGGGGAGCTGGTGGGGCGTGCGGGTGCGTGCATCAAATGGGTGGGAGTTCGTACATGTCAAATGCCTACCTACGCCCTGGCTATAAAACAATTGTCACCTGGCGAGGAAAGGCCTCTGCTGAGCATCACAAGACCAGCCCAGGTTCAGCAGAGGGAGACGCTCCCGTAGGTGTGGCTGCGACTGAGGCTAATCGAAACTCTGGGCTAAGATGATCTTGTGCAAGGAGGTGTCGCTTTGTCGTTGTGGTGCAGTCGGGTCGGCTGAGATACTGAGTGGGGAGAGAGAGGATCCCTTTGCTTTGAAGCGTGAGGCCTAATTGCAAGGGGCATGATGCTATCCATCCATCTGGTACTTGTAACACCCTCTTCATCTCAGTAACTGACTTGTCCCGGGGTTGGTCGTCTGAACGGCTGGATTTGGGTTTTATAGATTCATAGATTCTAGGGCTGGAAGGGACCTCGAGAGGTCATCGAGTCCAGCCCCCTGCCCTCATGGCAGGACCAATTACTGTCTGGGTTGAGGAGAGAGGTGTGTGCAGAGCGGGGCCGCACGACCTAGGCTTTGAAAACACAGCAAACCATGAGCACTGTTCTGGGACTGGAGCAGAAAGTGCCACACCTCTCACGCGGCATCTGCTGCTTTAGAGCCGGGCGCCCACTTCCCGCTGGGGGCCCAGCTCCGGAGAAGCAGCGAGACGCTGCAGCAAGGGGCACGCTGGAAATTCATGGATCGCTGGAGCTTGGGGGGGACCTGGGCTGAGTTTGAGAGCAGAGCCGGGATGCTCAGGCAGCTTCGTGTCTGATCTGACTATGCAGCTGGCTACAGGTGTCGGCAGCCCGCTGTGTTCATGGGGGGACCAGCGAGGAGCCGGGGGTGCAGGGCTGGTAAATCCCCCTCGTTACTCAGAAGCTTAGGGAGTCGGCTCGGCCCTTGCAAGGTCTTTTGGGGGGTGTTTCAATTCTTAGCCCTGTGGAGCCTTCTCTCAGACACCCCTCCCTGAGCTGCCTGAGCAGATGGCAGTGGGGTTGCGTGTGTACCAGGGGCTGCTGTCCCTTTAAATGCAGCTTGTCAATCAGTGCAGGGAGGCAAGGGAACGTCTCAAATCGGCAACTCTCTTGCAGAAGTGAAACGCTCAGGAGGCATCTAAAGGCGAGGGAGAAGGCAGATGGCACCAGCTTGGTGTAAAGGGGCGCCACAGAACTCGCTGGCCCGGTCCTTGCACTGCTGAGGTCTCACTCCTTGCCACAGCGCCTGGCGTTCAGAACTTGGGGGGTGCAGAATACCGCGTCTACACTAGGCTCACCTGGGACCATCTTGCCTCCATCACCTGCTCCTCTCTAGCCTGCCTCTCCAGCCCTAGCTGCCCCTCGGTTCCTTCCCGTTCTAACGGCACAGGCGCAGACCCGGCTGGGAGGAGAGTCGGGGATGGAGGAAGCCCACAGAGCAGTGAGAATTCAGGGTAACGTTGAATTGAACTTGGTGAGAGGAAGAAAGACCGTGAAGGGAACCGGGGAAGCCGGCACACAGGGGGTGTCGTGTTTGGGAGGGGTGGAGATGTCTCCTAGGGCTTTGTTTGTATCCTGGTCAGAATTTTTCCTGACTAGCCCGTCTTGGCAAACAGCTGGATGTGTGATACCTACACAGTGAGCTCTCCAGGGCACGGACTCTCTGTTGCCTACCACACTGGGGAACTGATCCACCACTACAAGGTGCTACTGGAATAGAGAGACTCTCAGGAGGAGAGGGCACTGGGTCGCAACCTGGCTCTGCCACGGACTTGCTGGGAGACCTGGTGCCTCCGAGCTGGGGTGTGAGGGTGTTGAATTCCGGCTGCCATTGCCGAGGTTTCTCTAGAAGCTGGTTGGGCAGTGGAGGGGCTTGGGTGGCAATTCTCCGCAAGGCGAGAGCTGGTGTTGAGGCTGTAATTGACCCGCTCCTCCTCTTTTCCTTGCGTGTCATTGTCTTCCTGCAGTGTGCTTTGTGGTGACCCCGGACCGCAAGCCGCCAGCATCTCCCCCTTCCAGGGGCAGCATACACCCCAGACCTGCTCGGTCTGTGCCCTCTTCGGGTGAGTTTCCAATGGAAGGATGCCCGGAGAGGGACGCCAAAGTCCCAGATTGACCGGGACTGAAGCCATGCAAAATTCCATGTCAACCAACATCTTTCCAGCCAGGCCGGCCTGGCTGCGACTCTTCCGTGGCCCCTTCATCATCCAGGGGAGTAGGGGTTTCTTTGGAGCCTCAGAGATGTGCCCAGACGTGGGCAGAGGGGTACAATTAAGACAGGCACGGAGGCTTGGAATCTCCTTGTACAGCCTACTTCTGGCTCCACCGTTTCTGTATGGCCTCATTGGAGGGATTGATCTGATGGACTGTGTAATCCAGGGGTTCTCAAACGGGGGGGGTCGTGATTCCTCAGGGGGTCGCGAGGTTATTATTTGGGGAGTCGCGAGCTGTCAGCCTCCACCCCAAACCCCGCTTCACCTCCATCATTTATAATAGGGTTAAATGTAAAAAAAAAGTGGTTTTAATTTATAAGGGGGGGGGGGGTTCGCACTCAGAGGCTTGCTGTGTGAAAGGGGTCACCAGTACAAAAGTTTGAGAGCCACTGGTGTAATCCCACCAGGGGCTTGTGCATGGCCCTTTGGAGGCCTCCCCTGGAGGGGAAAAGGAGATAATATTACTGCTGGTTCCAGGAGGTCAAGCGTTTGTAGACCGAAAGGACCAGGGTTCTAATCCGGGCTCCCTCCGTGCGTGGGTGAGATGGTAGTTGCAGGACGGGGGGAGCTGGGTGTGCGCCGTAGAGTCCAGCCCTGCCGGGTATCTCAGTACAGCTGAGATTCGGGGGCTCAGTCAGGGGATCTAGCTCCAGGTGGCGTCAGCCCTGAGGCCAAGGAGTGTGTCTGCTGGCGCAGAAAGGCCTGGTAGGGGAAGGACACCCCAGCACGCCGCCAGGATAACGGGCTGGAGGATTCTCCGTTGCTTGGAGTCTTTCCAACAGCTGGGGTGTGTCTATTTCTAGCTCCCCAGCAATGATTATCCGCTGGGTACGTTCTCTGCTCCGGGTCATGCAGGTCAGGCTGGGTGATTTGAGCTGCCTTAACGTGCACTGGGCCAGGATGCAAGTGCTGGGCAGATCACACCTCGCCATCCTCCCAGGCTGTCTGCAGCATCAGGCTGCGTGTGGACCATGAAGAGATAAGCCCCCCAGCTTTCCAGGGGAGGTTTGCCTGCCGCGTCCCCAGCTGGCTTGCCAAACCCGAGCGGGGAGCTCCAAGAAACCGAGACGGGGAACGACCCTAAAATGTGGGTGCTGCGTCTGCAGCCCGAGAGAGCAGAACGGGGGGTGGGGCTGTGCTGCTGTCCCGGGACCCCAGGCCCTCTGGGCTCCTGCTTCACACTCTGTCCAGACCCCTGGGAGGAGGCAATGGACAGGCCGAGAGGCGTATGGCTCAGGGTGGGGTTCATGACTTTCACCTCTCAGCGGTGAGGGGAAGCTTGACCCCCATCCCAAGCCAGAGGGTGGCCTGCAGACCCCTCTCTGGCAGGGCAGGTGTTTGCAGGCCAATCTGTGTCTCCAGGCTGGGGCTGAGGCCAAGGAGGGGGCGTCGGCGCTGGGTTCCCCCGGGCGCAGCTCTCCCCTGTGTTCTGCTACTGGGGCAACCTGTCACCCCCCCAGCAGCCCGCCCCGGCGAGCGCTGCCCTGCGCCTGCGGCCAGGCTGGGGAACAGCGCCACGCTCCCTAACCGGGAAGCCCCTGGGTAGGCTGAGGTTCTGCTGTCATCCATATATGGGCATGCCCCAAACTCGGCCTTCTGATTGGCTGCCAGCCCCATGCATATGTCTGTCAACAAATGGCTGGAGCAGGCGCGCGGGGGGGGGGTTGGGATCAAAGGCCCCTATTGTATTGTAGCGACCGGCGGGCCCGAGTAATGGGGGCGCTGCCCCTTTAAGGACCAGGCGCCCCCTGGCAGCCGGAGCTCGGGGGCCCCGGGGGGGCAGATGCCGGGACAACCCAGCCCTGGGTGGCTCCGCTGCCGACCCGCCCCTCCGGAGGCTGCGCTGCAACCTGTGGCTGGCCGGGCCGCAGCGGGGACCGGGCGCGGATCGGACCCCGCCTCGGGTAAGAGGGGGGGGGGGCGCGCTGGTGACTCGGCTTTTTAACCCTCCCCGGGGGCCGCCTCGCGGTGCCACACGCCGGGCTCCCAACTCCGCAGCTTCCTGCCCGCCCCCGGCCTGTGCAGCTCCCCCGGGGTGTAAGCTCGCAGCGCCCCCCCCCTCCCGGAAGGAGGATTAACCCCATTCTACAGGTGAGGGGGGAAACTGAGGCACGGGGCGACTAAGTGACTTGCCCAAGGTTGGCCCCCGTGCGGGTGGAGGGGGCTGTGTGGTAGAGCACCCAGGACCCCCAGCGCTGGGCGTTATCCACCACTCTCCCCCTGCCCCCAGCCCCGGGGGTGGGGGCTGGGTCCCTATTAGCCCCACTGGGGAAGCGGAGGAAGGCGCAGCTGGGTCTCTGGCATGGGCCTGATCCTCGGGGTTGGTTTCTTCCCGAATTCCGGCTTTTCAAACCAGAGCCGTTTGCTTGTTTATTTTTAACTTCAAATGGGATCCCCCCCCCCCCAAAAAACAACGTCCAATCTGCTCCAGAACCGGTGCAAGGGGAGGGGAAATGCATTGCTCCTCTTGGGGGAGGGACACCCCGCGTGGAGACCCTGGGTCCCCTGGGGGGGGGGTGTGTGGACAGGTGCGACAACCGGCCTCTCTGAGCTCAAAACGCTTGGGAGAGGCGAGGGGGAAATTGGGGAAGGTCTGAGGGGGGCCTCATCCCCCACCCCAAACCACTCTCCTGCCTGCAGCATGGCACCGCCCCAGTTTTAGGGTGGTGTGGCTGAAAGGGCCCAGCAGATGAGCCCTTAGGGGGCAGGTTTGGGGCCTGCCCCATCCCCTATCCATCAGGATCACGCTGCTCTGTGCACGGTTAAAATAACGGCGCCTGAAGGGTGGGAGTCAAACCTGCCCCTGCCGGGCTGGCTGCATGAATGGGGGGCGGGGGGAATCCTGTGGGGCAGTCTGTGCCCCCGTCCCACCGGTAGGAGTCAATCAGCCATTCAGCTGAACATAGGGATAGCTGGAGGCTGGTTAGCTAGAAGATCTAGTCCCCCGACTCCCCAGCTTCAGAGCCAAAGCCTGCCCTGCCCTGCCTTGCCCTGCCCTGCCCTGCCTTGCCTTGCCCTGCCTTGCCCTGCCCTGCCCTGCCCTGGGTTAGGCAGAGACTGCCGCCGTGGGCCAGTTATCGCACGGTCTCCGGTCGGGTTTCTGGGAGTGTCTGGTGCTGGCCGCGGCCATGTGTAGGACTCGATGCCTTTCTCCTCCACTCTGATCCGTTATGGCAGTGCCAGCCAGCTATGCTCCCTCCAGAGCCCAGTGGAAGGCCGGCTTGTATGCCGTTCTGGCCAGTGACAGAGAGTCCCATGGACTCTCATCACTGGGGTAGGCATGGTCTGTGGGCCTCAGCATAACAGAACCTAGAACCACTGTGCCGTACCTCTCCAAAGGCTTGATGTCCCCATTTTACAGATGGAGAAACTGAGGCACGGAGGGTCAATGACATGCTAAGAGTCTCACATCGAGTCAGGAGCAAAGCTAGGAATGGAACCCAGGAGTCCTGGGCCCCATCCACTGGAGCAGTCTGCCTGGCCTGGGATGCTCCAGCTGCCCCATTGATTCCCCAGTTCTGGCTTTTAAATGCCTCTCTGACGTCTCCCTCTTTTAATGCCAGTGGCAGATCAGGCTCCTTGCTGCCCCCCATGGGCCTGCCTCTTGGGCCCATGCCCATGGCTGACAAGGCTTCATGGATTTCTGTGCCCCCCCCCCCAACCCCCCCGCCTGGCAGGCTGGGTCTCTGGCTTGCTGGCAGTGTAACCCACCGCAGAGGGAGGAGTTTAACTGGCCATCTCTGAGTGCTTCAGATGCGCCATGTGGCTGAGTGGTCAAGGCAGCCTGGGTTGGTGCCTTTCCTGGCTCCGGTGTGTTCAGATTTGCCACCTCAAGTGTCACGTTGACACTGATTTTTTGGTTGCATTGTTTCCTTTCTTGTAAGCCCGTCCGTGCCCTCAAATCCTCGCTGTGCCGTTTCTTTGACTCCTGTGAGGGCTCCTACCCCTTGATCCCCCTGAGCTTATGAGTAGAGGCGGCTACTCAGTAGAGCTCCGTCTCCTGGCTCCTGCAAGGGGCAGGATAGTGAAACTGATTTTGCCCGATGAGCTTGTGGAACTCACTGCCACATGATCCCGTTGAAGCCAAACGTTCGGATGGCTCCAGACAAGGACTGGGGGCTGTTTATGTGGATAACGGCACCGCCTGCGGATAGATTTGGTAGGATATAGGTGTACGTTTCGGAGGGATCTAAGATCTGGTGCCTCAGAGAATGAACTGATCACTAACTGATTGGTTGGTGGAAGGAGGAAACTTTCTGGGGGCAGCTATTCCATTATTGTTCACTGAGGGTTTCTTGCACCTTGCTGTGAAGCAGCCGGTGCTGGCCACTCTCGGAGCCAGGATACCAGGGTAGATGGGCTCCTGGTCTGATTAATTCTTCTGTGCGTCTCTAGCCCTGCAGGCCCAGGGAGCGGGTTCTTTGTCCAGTCTGTCTCCCAGGAACTCGTCCCAACGGACCATGCCCGGGATAAGTGAGACTTGATGCAGCCCTGGGAGCAGAATCTGTCTTCAAACCGCCTCCCCTCTCTCCTCCCCCACCTGTCTTCTCTGGCTTCCCCGGAGGTACCAGTTGGTTCTGGTGGGTCAAAGCGCCTCACCCCATCTATAGCCCGGAGACCTCCCGCCACGCATGAACAGATTAGGCCCAATGGGCCACTTTGGCTGCCCCCAGCCCTGAACTCCTAGTACCCCCTCAGATTTTATTTTGTCAAATGAAGATACCATGAGGTCGGAGGATAACTCGCCCCCATTGTTTCCACAGCATTTGGAAGTGGGACTTAAGACAAGGGGAAAGATTGTGGCTGAACAAGGGACTTGGGAGTCAGGACTCCTGGGTTCTGTTTTTGGCTCTGGGATGGGGGAGTGGGGTCTAGTGGTTAGAGCTGTGGGGTCTGGGAGCCAGGATTCCTGCGTTCTTGGCTCTGGAAGGGGAGTGGGGCCTAGTGGTTAGTTGTGGGGGGCTGGGTGTCCGGACTCTTGGGTTCTGCCGGCTCTGCCATGGAGTCACTGTCGCCCTGCACCAAGTCTAGTCTCCCTTCCCTTGTGGGCCATGCTTGTGCTCGCTGGAAGCGTGTGACTTACTCCTCTAGACGTGTAGGGAGCAGCATCGACTCCAGGAAGAACTTGGCCCAGCCACGGGCAGCCTCAGCCTGGCACATAGCAGGCGCTGGGCCAGCGCTCTTGTCTGGTGTCGCTTGCAGGTGGCTAGCCTCTAACCACAGCCCTGTGGCGCGGGGGGCTCTGTGCCCGGCTGTCCTCTCTAGCAAGGGGTCCCTGGCTGCGCTGTGCTCAGTCGTGGCCAAATGGGAAGAGGTGGCATCAGGGAGGGGGCCCTGTAGCCTGTCCTCCCTTGAGGGCGTGGCCTGTGAGTCTGTCCTGCCTCCCTGGGGGCTTTAGGCAGCAGAGGAAGGGATCCAACCGTCCTTCATACGTGAATGCATCCGGGAGGGGAGGGGGGGGGCGCAGGCTGTGGGCTTGAGCCCCTGGTGCTGCCCCAGGTCTTTGGGTAGGTGGGGGCAGACTCTGGACCTGAGCCCCATGGTGCTTCTCCAGGGGCAGACTGTGGGCATGAGATTTGGGGTACATTCTCATTGGGGCCTGGATTCCTGCCTCATCCCCGTCTGGCCTCTTGACCCCAGAGAGGGGGTCACAGGTTAGGCAGGGTCTGGCCTGGTTAGTATGTGCTATGAGATCTTGGCCTTTGCTCTCCCCTGGCAGTCAGAGCTGACCCCAGGGCCAGCCCTAGGGGGCGCTGTGCTTCAGGGAGCAGGGTGGGGGCTCAGGAGGGAGCTCTCCCCTGGCAGTCAGAGCTGACCCCAGGGCCGGTGCTGGGCTGCCGGAGACACCATCTTTCTGATCATACGTAAAATGGAGACTGTGGCCATTTAAAAGCAAAATCCATTGGACTTTTTGCGTGAAGTGGAAGGGTTAACCCCAGTGTCTGTGCAGAATTCAGACTTGTGCCTCCCAGAGCTTGTCCTGCCATTTCAGTTTGATAGGGGATACTTCACTTCCTGCCCCACACAGCTGTCCTGTGGCTGTGTGCTGTTAACCAGCTCCCATGTTCCGCCCCAGAGGCGGCTGCATTTCAGTGGTGGTATGTAACCAGTGCCTGTAACCAAGACCAGGACTTGATCTGAGAGGTACCATGGCGACTTGTGGAGGGCGAAAGGCCCCACAGAAATGTCGGCTGTTACCACAGTGCAGGGAGATGGGGCGGGCAGCATGTGTGGGGCAGGATCCTAGCTGTTAATCCCTGCAAAGTGCTCATTGCAAGTGAGCTTCGTTACGGTAACTTGGGCTGCGAGGGTTGATTGCCCCCAGTCCTGTTTTGCACATTACAGCTGCCGTGGCCCGAAGCTCTGGTGCTCCAGAGCTGGGAGAACGGGCACAGGGAGAGCGATCTCGACGTGGTACTGTGACCGTGTGCCCATCACCTGTCTGAGTGCTCCCGGGCCCCATTGGTTCGTACGGACCAGCTGCCCCCGGGGTCCGGATCCTGCGCAGGAGACTGGCAGGCCAGGCCAGCTGCTCCCCTGGTGCTCGGGAGGGCACGAAGACCTGTCTTTGTGTTAGTGAATTTCCTGCCCTCTGTCCCCGGAAGGGGGTGGCCCGGGCGCCGAGGGGTCAGTGAGTGACCGTGCCGCGGGGGAGCTCGCGATGGCTGCTGGGAGACGGATAGACCCACCCAAACAATGATGGAGTGGATCCGCCCGCTCCCAGCTGCGTCCCGGGGAGCCCGCCCGCAGCCCCCCGTGCTGGAGCCGTGGCAGAGGGTGGCAAAGGCTTGTCCTGTTCCTCACCCGGCCTGGGGCAGCGAGAGAGTGGCAGTGATAGAGAGGGGACGGAGTCAGCAGGAGGGAGGCGGGAGAGCGCGAGACAGAGGGATGCATGTGGCCCATTCTCTTAGCGCTGCCAGGCGGCCCCGAAACTCTGACCCGCCGAGCTGCAGTCCGGAGCCTCGGTACGAATCAGGCAGGACACCGAGAAGGGAGCAGCGGGCCTGGGGCGCCCCCCAGCTGGTGCGTTGGGCCAGGGCGTGTGGCGGGGAGTTGGTTTTTGCGCGCCGCAGCAGGCTGCGCTCGGGGAGGGCCGGGGCTGGCGGGAGCGAGGTTTCCCCGTATACTGCGGCGTGATCGGTTTCCGTCGTGCCTCGCCGGCTCGGGACCGCAGGAGTCGAGGTCTCTCTCCCCGGGAGAGGCAGAAATGGCACAAGCTGGGGAAGGGAGCGAATCTGTCATCTTCAGGCTCTCGGGCCGCCGCCTGCGCTCGGCCACCTCTCTCGCGCCCGCGTGGCAGGCTGGCCCCTGTGGCAGGTCCCGCAGCCGGAATCCTGGGCTTCCTCCGTGTTCCTGCTGCGTGGGTCATGCCCCCTTTGCACCTACTGGGGTCGTGTCTGTTCACAGAAGTCTGGAGCTTCCCGTGAAGGCTCTTTATTTTGAAGATCACATTGACGTTCATGTGGGTTAAAATGAATGTGTCCCTCAATAAGTCCCCCCACCATGATAAGCTGCTGCTGAGGAAGGTGCAAAAAACTCATTGGGGGCAACCCAGGGTTCCCTGCCCCACGGATCCCTCCCTAGCCCTCTTCTCTTCAAGGCTTGAGGGGGGTCAGGTCCCTTCCCAGGCTCCAGGCGATGAGAGCTCTAGGATTTGCTGTTCTAGCTCTGGGCACTGTGTTTTCCCCTTGGTAGCCACCGATCCTGTTTTGCTTTTGGCCTTAACCGCGTCCTGTGGCAGAGAGTTCCGCAGGCACACGGCACACCGTGAGAACATGGATCCCCTCTGACCCCTTGGGAACTTGCTGCCTTTCCGTTTGGCCGGCTGCCCCCTCCTCCTCGTCTCAGGAGATTGGGCGAACAGAAGCCCCCAACCCGCTTTGCCTAGCGTGCTGGTTCCATCCCGAAAGAGGACGATCCCCAGTGCCGCCCCATCCCTTACAGAACCTGCGCTGGCAGCAGAGACCTGCGCTGTGGGGGAAGCCAGGGGCTATGGGCAGCCGGGGGGAACAGGGGGTTCAGCAACGGGGTTTGGTGCTGGGCCAGGACACACCAGTCTCCCCTCCTGCCAGTGGGCTGTGGCGGAGGCCAGGTGGCATTAATTGTGGGCTGGCTCGTACTCCTAGATCCTTGAGTCTGGGGTGGGCGAACCCCCGGGCTGGTTCCCGGGCCGGCGGACCGATTTGTTTCCATCCAGCCTCGCTGACCAGTGTCCGTCTCTCCCTTTCCCCAGGTGGCTCCGAGCCGGTGACGATCTCGGCGTCCGGCACCACAGCGCCATGAGCTAGGGGGGCACCGCCTGTGCCATGAGCCCGGGATGGAGCAGAACACCGTCTCGCACATCCAGCTCTGGTGCCCACGGCCCTTCGGCACCTACTCCCAGAACAAGCCGTGCGGCGGCAGCCCGGTGAGGAAGCCCTTTGGGGACTTCACCTGCAGAACCAAGGAGGGGGAGGAGAGCGGGGAGGCCTGCTCCGAGAACACCCCGCCCGCCCCGGCCCCGCCGCCTCCCCTGGTCTCCCCCAGCCAGGGGGAGGAGGGCCGGGTGTTGCTGGACACCTGGTACGTCATCAAGCCAGGCAACACCAAGGAGAAGATCGCCTTCTTCGTGGCCCACCAGTGCAGCAGCAGCAGCCGCGCCAGCACCATGAAGGTCAAGGGCAAATGGGGGAGCGACAGCTCCAAGGCCAAGCGCCGGCGGCGCTCACACGACCCCAGCAAGGGCAAGCCGTGCCCGGGGAAGGACAAGGCCGGCAGCAAGGAGGCGGAGGACGTGTACCTGTGCCCGGAGGCCCACGCCGAGCCGGGCGGCGACACGGACCTGCTCTCCGTGGCCGAGATGGTGGCCCTGGTGGAGCAGCGGACGGCGCTGGCTCTGCAGAGCTACTCGCGGCCCGCGGCCCCGGCCTCCCCCGTGGTGTTCCTCGCCGCGGATCAGGAGCAGGCGGACGGGGAGCAGAAAGTGGCGGGCGGAGGCCAGGACTGCAGCCGGGTGGCCGAGGCGGTGGCCCATTTCGAGTCGCAGCAGGAGGAGCGGAGCGTCCCGCGGCAGAACGGGCTGTGCCCCGAGTCGGCCGAGTGCGTCGCCAACGCCCAGCATAGCCCCGGCGAGGTGCGCATCGCCTTCCGCATCTCCAGCAGCCGGGACCCCCGTTCGCCCCCCGAGATGGGCTCCGGCGCCCGCCCCAACTGCATGTTCATGAGCTGCAGCACCGGGGGCTCCGCCACCGGCGCCCATGCCAAGGACAAGATCACCTGCGACCTCTACCAGCTGATCAGCCCCTCCCGTGACTCCCTGCCCAACAACGTGGACTTCCTGCTGTCCAGTGCCGCGCCCAAGGGCGACGGGGCCAGCGAGCCGCCCGACTCGGAGATGAGCCGCAGCGAGAGCCAGGCCTTGCCGGACGCCGGCCCCGAAGGCAGGGCCGGGGAGAAGCTGGGGGGCCCAGCGGCCGCGCCCCGGGACTGCGTGGCCGGCTTCCACGTGGACGTGGTGGTGACGGGCGTGGTGGATCAGTGCGTCTTCTTTGGCAAGGACAGCACCAAGAACATGAAGGAGGAGACGGTGTGTCTGACGGTGGGGACCCCCACCCCGGACGGGCTGTGCTCCGCCTGCGAGGATCCGCCCCCCGGCCAGCTCTTCTTCCTTCACGCCCAGGCCCCCCGGCCCGAGGACACCCGGGAGGCGGCCGGCTCCCTCCTGGACAGCACGAACAACAACGGCGAGGCGGGCGCAGAGTGGCCGGACGGGCCCGGCCTGGAGCCGGCCGCCTCGGACACCTCGCTGTGCCGCCTCTACCGGCACGTCTCCCACGACTTCCTGGAGATCCGCTTCAAGATCCAACGCCTGCTGGAGCCGCGCCAGTACATGCTGCTGCTCCCCGAGCACATCATGGTGAAGATCTTCAGTTACCTCCCCACCCAGTCGCTGGCCGCCTTGAAATGCACCTGCCACTACTTCAAATCCATCATCGAGACGTTCGGCGTGCAGGCCACGGACTCCCGCTGGAGCAGGGACCCGCTGTACCGGGACGACCCCTGCAAGCAGTGCAAGAAGCACTACGAGAAGGGGGACGTGTCCCTGTGCCGCTGGCACCCCAAACCCTACCACCACGACTTGCCTTACGGACGCTCCTACTGGATGTGCTGCCGGCGCACGGACAAGGACACGCCGGGCTGCCGGGTGGGGCTGCACGATAACAACTGGGTGCTGCCCTGCGACATGCTGAGGGACCGAGCGGCCCGGCGGGAGGACGGGAGGTGAGGTGGGGCGGACGGGCGCCGGGGCGTGAGCCCACGAGGTCTCGCGTGTGCGTGCGTGTGCGTGCGTGTGTGTGCGTGTGTGTGTGTGCGCGTGTGCGTGGGGTTTGCCTTGTTTGCCTGGCTGTCTGGTGCTGATCTCGGCTGCAGCCCATCCCAAGAGAAATCGACTCACCCACGTGCAAAACTCCGGAGCGGCTCCTCCCCCAGCCACTACAGCGTCCGGCCCTGCCCGCCTGCCTGGGGCAGGGGATCCTTGCTGCGCCCCGGCTTTGCAGCTCGTTGGTGGCTTCGGGGGGGAGCGGCTGTGAATCCCCCTGCTAGCCGTCTACCTTCGTGTCCAGCCCTTCTCAGCCGCCGCTCCTGCCTGCTACTGGTGGGTTATCATCGGTGGATCCACCCCCAATCCCCCCCCACTCAGAGCTCCCCTCAGCCCGGCTCTGTCCTGCCAGTGGGCACGTGGCAGCACCCGGCGACCGGAGCCAGGCTCTGCTGGCTGAAGCTGTGAAACCCCCGGCGCCGCCCGTGCCCCCGTTCGAATCACTGATTAGCCTCTCCAGGAGAGGGCACTCTGCTCCCGGCTCCCCCTCGTGGGCTGAGCGTCACGCCACTCGCACGAACACATAAGGGGGGGCAAGAAATCGGCCTCCGGAGAGAGAGTGAGAGGCCGTCGATTCGAGGCCGGCCAACCCCACCCCAGGCTTGCTGGGGCTCAGAGCCTGCCAGTGGGTCACAGCAGTAGGAGGGCGGATCCCCATCCCTCCGTGATGCCCCCCCCCCCCCCCCAAAGAGAGAGCCCCTTCGTCCCCATCACTGCCTCTCCGGAGCTGAGTGGCAGCTTGCTGTGGCCATGGGTTTCTTAGCATGGTTGACTTTGCCAAGCTGCTGGGACACCTGGGTTCTCAGCAAGAGGGGGTGGCGGCTGCCGGCCTCCCTCCGGCCATTGGCCGGTCCCTCCACGTTTCTTCTAGCCGCGTTGCATAGGGGAGGGGGGGATTGTCAGTGGGGGTCGGCCCCAGCCTGGCCGGCGTCACTGGCTCTTTGGGGTCCAGTTCTGTACCTCTGAACCCGGCTCTCCCCTCCCCACAGGTGCCAGGGGAGGGTGGGCGTTTCTGTAACCACCGGACCAGCCCCACAGCTGGAGCGAGTCGGCCTGACCCTGTTGGCTTCGCTGGTGCCGACGGACATGCCAGGTGGGGGTCTGGCCCTCAGCCTCCCCCCCCCCCCCCCCCATGCCTGGAACTGGGGCTAACCGCCATAGTAGCCTTTCACCCTGCCCCTTTGCCCTGTGGGGTCCTGATCCCCTCCCCCTACACACGGCCTTATCCCCTCATTGCTCCAACCCCATCCAGCCGGATGCTGGGCTCCCACCAACAGGCTCGGGGGCGCTTCTCCCCCAGCCGCTGACCGTTCCTCTCCCTCCTTTTTGCAGCCTTTTAATTTGAACCCACAAATCTTATCCCCTCTCCCTCCCCCCCCCCCCCCACCACAAGTTGCCTTGAAATCCTAGCCCTGGTCTCTTGGCTTACACACGGGTACGGTGGGGCCGGCACCAGTTCTTGTGTCGCTGGGCTCACGTGGCCAACGGCTACACCTCAATTCCCAGCTAGCGTCGTGGTCCGAAATCAGGGGGCCGTGCCCTGCCCTCCCCACCAGGCCCATTTGCATCCCCACCCCCCCTTGCCCTAAGGAGGCCGTCGGCCCGTGGTGCTCTAGTCCCCAGGTGCCGATCCGGTTCCGGATCCCCCCAGCACGGGCACAGCTCCGCCTGGTATTTATACGCCTGTCTCTGTGCATGTGTGACATTTCAAATGACTGTTGAGTGGAAAACAAATTAAACAGCAGAAAAACTGACTCCGGGGGTGATTTTTTTTCTTTCTTTTTTTGCTCTCGTCCCATCCCCTGGCCTTTGGAAGTTAAAGAAATTGCCTCCTCCACCTTGCTGTCTCCCTCCTCCAGAATAAAATGAATCATGTCCCCCCGCCACCCAGCCGTGTGGCATTGAAGGCTGGTAATGCATTCACCATCTTAATGCCGACCTTTTCCTAGGATAGCTCGTCAAAGCGCTCCTCCTGCCTCGTTGTTCTGTGCTTGACAGGCTTAGCGGCGTTCAGAGTTGTGGCGGAGGCAGCCCCTGTTGAAATGAAGCGGGCAGTCCAGCTGTCTGAACTATTATTTCAGGCTCTCTGCAAACTCAGGCAGCGGCTGCCTCACTTGGAGCTGCGGCGCCATTTGAAGAACTAAAGTGGGACGCAAGAGGCAAACTGGTGGGACAATTTTGATAAGAATGAAAAAAAAATGGTTTTGGCCAACGTTTTCGGCGGGAAACTTGGAACTCCTGGGGGAAAGCAGAAATATTGCCCCGTGGCGGTCCTGCTGCAGTGTCTCATGGGAGTTGTAGTTTAGGTGCTTCCTGCTCCTAGTCCCTGAGGACCCTGGCTGGACAATTGCTTCCAAGATGCACCACGCTGGCCACTCATGGAGAGGGGTCGCTGGCTGAGAGCCGTAAGGAGAAATTTTGGCACCCGAGGCAGTCGGGCTCAGGAGGGTCAGCCATGGGACCGGTGGCATGCCTGCGGGAGGTCCGCCGGTCCCGTTCTCTTCGGCGTACCCTCCGCCAAATTGCCGCCAAAGCCGCGGGACCGGCGGACCACCCGCAGGCAAGTCGCTGCAGCTTCGGAGGAGGGGGAGAACGGACCTCCCGCAGGCAAGCCGCGGCAGCTTCCGGCGGTGGGTATTCTGGCCGGCGGGGGCACCCCTGACTGCCGCTTTCTGCGCCCCTGACTGCCGTGTGCCCTGAGGCGAGTGCCTCGTTAATCACTCGTCTCGCCCTCGTTACGGCTCTGCGCTGGCTGCAATGCGGTAGATGAAGTCTAGTTGGGAAGTCTGGCCCATAAAGGGGAATGGGAAAACGAGGCAGCCGTATACGGCTCCGATGGGCCTCTCTGACTTGAAATCATGTAGGGGTCTGGGTTTGTTTTCATGACCCAAATCTAAGTTGCCTGCAGGAAGCAGATGCCTTTTGTGAACAATTGCATTTACCCCATTACCTCTCCAAAAAAGTTTTGGGGGACATTTTCCAAGCCACTCTTGTGGCCAGTGAGGTCTGTCCCTGCCCCCACCCTGGCTAGATTTTCACTTCCCCTGCGCTCTGGGAAATGCAGGACTTGTGGCGGGACTTTGCTGGCCTTGCTGTGCCCGTGGGGTGACGGTGGGAAGGCGTCGGGGGACTAGCCGCGCTCGTCCGGCGCTCGCCTGCATCATAGAATCATAGAATCTCAGGGTTGGAAGGGACCTTAGTAGGTCATCTAGTCCAACCCCCTGCTCAAAGCAGGACCAATCCCCAATTTTTGCCCCAGATCCCCAAATGGCCCCCTCAAGGATTGAACTCACAACCCTGGCATCCCCACTGGAGGGCGTGAGTTGTGCCAACGTGAATGTTAGCCTAACTGGTGTTCCTAGCCCTGCTGCGCTGTGGCTGGCAGGTGATTGAGGAGCAATGCTCAGGTTCTAACTCAGGATAGCTCTGCAGCAAAGACAAGCCTTTAATTGTGTGCGTTCACAACAGGCGTGGTGGTGCTGGGTGCGCTGCCACGCGCCCTCCTAATGGTTGGCCTGGGGGGAGGGTCACTGCACCTTAAAGCTGCCAATTCAAAGCTGATCTAGACCAAGTTGCTTCCCATGCTGCTCCATTGGCCAGTGGGACTCCCTGCCCCACGATGCTACAGAGGCCCAAGAGTTGGGGCATCCCGAAAAGGACTGGGCGCTTCTATGGCTAACGAGCATGTTGAATCAGAACAGCCAATGCTAAACTAGTCCCCGAAGGGCTGTGAACCAGCCTGCTTCTGGGCAGGATCCAGCCACTGCTGGGGGTCAGGAGGGAATTCCCAGAGGGCAGGTTATCCGCTAACTGCCCCCCTGCAGGGATCTTTGCACCTTCCTCTGGCACTGGCCACGGGCAGGCAGGGCAGCCCCTGGTCCGATGCAGCCCGGTGGCTCCGCTCACCTAGGGGTAGGTTGCCCCAGGCTTGCTGGGCGCACAGGGTCTGAGGCCCAGCTTCATGAACCCCCTTTCTGGTCCTATTATGCGCAGCAGTTGCTGTACCCAGCTGGACGGGGTGGGTGAGGCTTTGAGGGGTTGGAACGCCTGCCTTATTGGGAAAGACGCCGGGAGCCCAATCTGTTCAGCTTAACAGAGAGAAGGTTAAGAGGTGACCTGAGCCCAGTCTAGAAGTACCTACCTGGGGAACAAAACTTTGCTCGTGGGCTCTTTTCAGTGTAGCAGGCAAAGGTCTGGCATGATCCGAGGGCCAGACGTTGAAGCTGGACGAATTGAGACTGGAAAGTTTTAACAGTGAGGGTAGGGGGCCGTCCATAAACCATGTAACCTTTGGGAGTGATTTTCCAAGCCCTGCTTATAGCATGGAAAGAACCATGCAAAATTAAGGGCCCCCCCCCCCCCCTCTTCAGGTGTTATATAATGTGTGGATAGCTCCTAATTAACCAGTTGCACAACTTAAACTGGGGCGTGGTGGATTGTCCGTCACTGACCCCTTTTAACTCACGGTTGGCTGCTTTTCTAACAGATCTGCCCTAGGAATGGTTTGGGCCAGTTCTGTGCTACCCAGCAGGTCAGGCTGGGAGATCACCATGGTCCCGGCTGGCCTTGGAGCCGAGGAATCGTACGGGGTGGTGCAGTTTCATTAGGAAGCGCAGGGTCTCTCTGGAGCACGGACCAAGCAGCCATTAGCCAGACCAAAGGCTTAGAGCCATCTCCATGCTCCCCCAGGCTTGCAATGCACTTTATATAACCGCCCTGGTACCCCCACGCTGCTCATCGGCTTCCAAGGGAGTGGGCTGCCGCCAAACGTGTCCCCGAGACACGCCCCAGGCTCTTGAGTGCGTGCTGTGGGTGGGTAGGAAAGGTTCCTTCAGGCTGGGCCTGGTCCCCGTGACGGCTCTGCCATGGTTCCTTTGCCCTTTGGAGATGGCACTACCCAGCCAAGCAGAGGGCATCATGCCAGGCTGGTTCCTGCAATCTCTGTGGGTTGCATGTAGGGTGACCAGGTGTCCCGATTTTATAGGGACAGTCCTGATATTTGGGGCTTTTTTTCATACGGGCTCCTATTACCCCCCTCTCCCATCCTGATTTTTCACACTTGCTATCTGGTCACCCTAGTTGAATGGCCCGTCTCACAATCCCCTTCCCCATCTGGGCTCCAGAACCAACCTGGATCAAAGCAGACGGGGAGTGGCAGTGTCGGGTGGGGGACGACTATTTCTAGTCTCCCCACCAGCGCATGGACACGTGGCTGCATGGGGTCGAGGCGTCTGCCCTTGCCAGGCTGACGTGCCATGCCTCGGGCTGGGCATGGGGAAAAGCTCTTTCCCCAGGGGGCTCGACCATGCTGTGAGTGGGGTGGCAGCAAGCAACCTGCGGGGCTGGGTGTCCTGATTGATCACGGCATCAGCTGCGTGTCCATCCGCCCACCTCGAGGAAAACGAGGCCCCGGGTGTGAATGCGACGGGGCAGTGGAACGAACGGGGTTGGGGGCTGTCACGTGCCTCCCCATCTCCTCTCTAAGGCCCCCTAGTGTCCCCTGGGAGATGAAAAACCCTCCACCCGATGTGACACTTCTTGGGGTACCCAGAACAGTGAGTCACCCCCCAATTCCAGCGTGAGGGAGCCTGGCTGATGGTAACTGGGTGTGAGCCGCTCCAGCTCCCTGCTCCGAGCTATGCCAGCCCTGGCTGCACCCTGCAGGGTAACTCTGGGTGCACCCGAGTCCCTTTACTGTATCCCCCTTGTGATATGCAGACCATGACTCTGGCTACCCCCAGGAATCCCAGCTCCTTTGCCCCCAAAGGTGCAGCATGCCCCAGTTTAACCTTAAACTACCGCTCCGGTGATGAACCCCAGGAAGGTTGATTTAGGAAAGCAGAGAGCAAGAGAGTGAGAGAAACAAATCGTTGCAACGCAAAACAAAATCATTCAATGCAAACGGGGGCCTTCACTTTTACCTTTCCTAGCTAATACAGCGAGTCCCGCCCAGTGATTTCTCCAACACCCCCCCAGTTTTGTGAACTAGTTACATGCCAATTTAGTGACCCCCCCCCTGTAAATTCGAAACCCCCCTAATTTCAATTCCTGGGGAAACCACTGGTCCCGCCCATCCCAACGTTCAGTCCGTTGCAGAGCTGAGTGGCTTCCCGGGACGAAAACCCCACTCCCCGAGCCTCTCCTCAGTGAATGGATGCAGAGGGCATCTCCCCGCGTGGTGTTCCACTGAACAATCCTTTGTCTCCATTCGCCGGCAGATCCCCTGTCGGGTGCAACGTTCACTTCCACCTCCGCGCGGCATGAGTTGTTTGCGGTTGTCTTTGGTGGCTTTCTATTGACTGTTCTGGGAGGGGGCAGTGGCCGACAATCAAACCTTGCGCTACCTTACCAGCAGTGAGCCAGGGAGGGTAGCCGCTGGCCGTCACCGAGGGATCTCACTGCCCCCACCCTCCTTTTCACTGTCAGACCAGAAGGGCATAAATGTCAGTATAGTGACGCTGCTCCTTAACTCTCGCTCCTACACACGTCACGCCAGGATTGGGAGTGCTGATATGTTGCCAGCTTTCGGTAGAGACCTCCCATGTTACCCTTTACAGGCACGTACCCTGCAAGCAACGTATTTGATGTAACGAGTGTGCCCGGTCTGAGGTGAGCTGGGTCATTCTACACAGGGAAACTGAGGCTCAGAGCAACATAGTGGGCAGAGCTCGCTGGGCAGAGCCTGGAGCCCCGAGGTTCAGTCTCGGAGGTGGAGAGGTCGCATGGCCGGCCCTGGAGGACGAGTGAGACCCCTGAGGGGCTGGGCCCACTGACGGGTTCCTCCGAGAGGCTGTTCCAGAGCTGGGACGTAGCCCGACCCTGGGGCTTCGTGACAGATGGCACCAAGCCAGAGCCAAGGGCTCCAAAGGGCGTGATGGATCCTGCAGGGTAAGAGGCCAGGAGGCCTTGCCTCTCTTCTGGTTTGATTCCAGTCCAAGGGGCCAGAAGCTGGAAATGGGGTGGGATGAGTTTGTTGGGTCTCACCCACGCACCCCTGTTTCCCCCCGGCTCCAGCCTCTCCCCACTCCATTATTCCGCCTCTGCCCCATCCTGGCAGCCCTGTTTGGTTTCCTCCCACTGTGCGTGTGGCGGGGAGCTGCTGATTTCCCCGCCCTGGGCGGCACAATACAATATGATGGGGGCTAATTTAGCTACAACTAATCAGGAAAAAGATCTTGGAGTCATCGTGGATCGTTCTCTGAAGACGTCCATGCAGTGTGCAGCGGCAGTCAAAAAGGCAAACAGGATGTTAGGAATCATTAAAAAAGGGATAGAGAATAAGACGGAGAATATCTTACTGCCCGGATACAAATCCATAGTGCGCCCACATCTTGAACACTGTGTACAATTGTGGTCTCCTCATCTCAAAAAGGCATTAGAAAAGGGCAATTAAAATGATTAGGGGTTTGGAACAGGTCCCATATGAGGAGAGATTAAAGAGGCTAGGACTTTTTAGCTTGGAAAAGAGGAGACTAAGGGGGGATATGATAGAGGTATACACAATTATGAGTGGTGTGGAGGAAGTGAATAAGGAAAAGTTATTTACTTGTTCCCATAATAGAAGAACTAGGGGCCACCCAATGAAATTAGTGGGCAGTAGGTTTAAAACAAATAAAAGGAAGTTCTTCTTCACACAGCGCACAGACAATCTGTGGAACTCCTTGCCTGAGGAGGCTGTGAAGGCTAGGACTATAACAGGGTTTAAAAGAGAACTGGATAAATTCATGGAGATGAAGTCCATTAATGGCTATTAGCCAGGATGGGTAAGGAATGGTGTCCTTAGCCTCTGTTTGTCAGAGGGGGGTGATGGATGGCAAGAGAGAGATCACTTGATCATTACCTGTTAGGTCCACTCACTCCGGGGCACCTGGCATTGGCCACTGTTGGTAGACAGGATACTGGGCTGGATGGACCTTTGGTCTGACCCAGTACGGCCATTCTTATGTCCTTATGTTCTTAATGGGGGTAAGATGGAGAAACTAAAGGGCAGCGTGTCGGCCCAAAGCGGGAGTCAGCCGCTGAGCACCTCCGAGGAGCTGCCCCTAGTACGCACGAAGCTGAGGGAACCCTGCTTGCTGCCAGCCGAGGGGCAACACTGCCACGGGGCCGAGTGGAGGGACCCAGTGTGTACGGCAGGGGAGAATCTGTTCTCCAGCGTCCAGTCTGGGTTTAAATCCCCCAGCAGCACCAGGGCTCCCTTCGGGAGATGCCTCTGCAGCCAGAAAGGCTCCAAGCACACGACGGTCGTGCTGCCCAGCAAGGACTCCCCGGTCGGTCTGAATCCACCTGTCAGCTCTTTGGGGCAGGGACTGCTCTGTGTTTGTACAGCACCTAGCGCAAAGGATCATGGCCTGGGACTGGCGCTCAAAGGCACTACAATAGCCTGTATAATAAATAATCATTTCAAGGAGGCAGCTGGTTGCACTCGGGTCGGCCGCGGCACGGTTCCGCTCTGCCGTGTAAACCGAACTGTACCACATCTGGTTATCCTAAGGGCGCACTTCTCCACTACAGAACCAAGCTGTGCAGCACCAAGGCCTTAGCCTTGCTCCAGGAGCTCCAGGATAGCCAGCCTTCCTTTCCACTTGCCCCCTCCCCTCGTTCGCCGACACTTTTGGATCCACGAGCCGGCCTGCCTGGGACATTTCGCTGTGTCGGAGTTGTCAGAACACGGGCTCGCCAGTTCCAAGCATTCAGACAGCAGGAGTGGGGTGGTGAGAGGTGAAAGTAAGCCTGTATGGTCCAGTACGGTGTACCGGCAAGAGCCAGTACACAGCCGACCGTACCGGCAGGGGGCAGCTTCCCCAGGCCGGTAATTTAAAAGGGCCCTGGACTTTGGGCAGCAGCGGCCGGAGCCCCGGCCCTTTAAATTGCTGCCAGAGCCCCGGGGCTCCCGGCTGCCACTACCCCTACCATGGGGCTCCAGCGGTGATTTAAAGGGCCCGGGGCTCCCAGCTGCCCTTTAAATCTCGATTGAAAGGGCCTGGGATTTAAAGTCCCCACCTATTTGGGTTGAGGCCCGCCCCTTCCGGTTGAGGCCCCACCTCCCTGCTCAGGACACCAGCCCTGCGTACCAGTAAGTCCTTTAAATTACTTTCACCCCTGGGGGTGGTCCCCAAGATCATGCCATGGGCTTAAAAATCATTAGCTTAAAAAAGATGGGGGGATTTTTTATTTGTTGGTGGTGTGGACACCTTCAGGGTCATGCTTTGACACCTTTGGGGCTAGAAACGTATGTTTCAATGGAAGTTGAGTATCTCCCTCCATCCCATGACTCCGGGAGCTGGTGCTTTACGAGACACACCAAATACCAGGGGAACTGTGAGGAAACCACAAGCATTGGCCACTTGGTAGCACCCGGTGTGTGTCACACAACCTCACACACTGTGCTCTTGGCCATGTAAGTGAGGGGCAAACCCTGTTCCCTGGGTTACACAGCCCAGGAGGACGGTGAAACGCAGGGACCCCCCTCAGCGGGACCCATCAGGTTACGTGAGCACTACTGACCCAGCGACGTTAGTGCTGCAGACGGGCCCTGTGCCAGCAGCAAGGCGGGGGTCAGTCCAGCTGCTGCCAGCTGGACTCTAAGCACTGTTTTCCTTGCTGGTATATTGAGGGGCACAGGGGGCAGGGGCACCTTCTATCAAGTCACCCACCCACCCCTGTACGTTCCCCTGCCGCTGGCTTTCCAGGCCCAGCTGCAATAGTTGGTCTGTCCTTCTGTGTGCTTGCTCACTCCATATGGACCCGTCGTCCATGTGCACCCATCCCCATGTCATCGGGGCCCAGTGGGGGGAGGGGTCGGACCCTTGGGTGCACTGGAGAGGGGAGATTCAGATCCATGGGTGCATTGGGGGGGGAGTCAGATCCTTGGGTGTAGGGAGAGGGGGGTCAGACCCATAGGTGTGTTGGGAGGGGTCAGACCCATGGGTGTATTAGAGGAATGAGGCAAGCGATCCAGGGGTGTGCTGGAGATGGTCAGACCCATGGGTGCGGGGGAGTCAGGCCCAGGGGTGTGTTACAGGAAAGGGGGTCGGACCCATGAGTGCACAGCGGGGTTGTACCAATGGGTGTGATAGGGGAAGGGGGGGTCAGACTCATGGATGCAGTGGGGGGGGGAGGGTTGTACCCAAGGGTGTGTTGGGGGAAGGGTTGTGCCCATGGGTTTGTTAGTGGAAGGGGTGTGTTGTGGGGGCGTCAGACCCTGAGGTGGTTTATGGGAAGGGGGGGGTCAGAGGTAGGGCAGGGGTGAAGTGGGGGAGTAGGATCCAGGGAGCTTTAGGGGAATGGGGGGGTTGGACCCAAGGGTCTGGTGGGGGGTGGGGTACAGGGGGGGTCAGACCCAGAGGTGTGTTAGGGATGGGGGGGTCAGACCTGAGCTGTGTTGGGGGGGGTGTTGGACCCAGGGGTGCATGGGGGGGGAGGAGGGGCTGCACTTTTTAATATGCCGTTATGTGATGAGGTGTCCTTACTTGGCCCTGCCCCCTTGTGGGTGTGTCCTGATTTAACCCCTCCCACAAGGGCGTGGCCACACCCCCTTCCCATTTGAGGGCATGTCCCCGCCCCAGGAGGGCGTAACACGACGTGGCTCCTCCTCCTGTGGGTGGTCTTGCGGATCGCCCCGCCCACACGCGGCGGGGGGCTTTATCTGGGACTCCCCGCGCGGGGGCGTGGCTTGAGTTCGCCCCGCCTCTCTGGCTGTGGGCTCCCCTCGGGTCCTCCCCGTGGGCGGGGCCCGGCCGTGCCCCTCCCCGTGGGCGGAGCTCGCTGTCTGCTGGCGGCGCCATGCGGAAAGGGCCCGGTACGGGGACCCGGCGCGGCCGGGGAGGGGGCGGCCCGGAGCCCAGCGCCCCCCCGCGCCGCGCCCCCCCGCGCTTCCTCCTCCTGCTGCTGCTGCTGGCGGCCGGCGCCGGCCTGTACCTGGGCTGGGGGTTCGGGGCCGGCGGGGGGCAGCCGCGGGGCCCGCCCGGCGCTCAGGTGAGGGGCGCGGGGCAGGGGGTGCGAGCGTGGGGGCAGGGAGCCGGGTGGCAGGGTGCCCGGGGAAATGGGCATGGGGCGGGAGTAGGGAGCATGGGGGGTGTGGGGGCAGAGTGCCTGGGGGGCAGGGGAGTGGGAGTAAAGAATATGATGGGCGTAGGGGCAGGGAGCTGGAGGCATAGGTCAGGATGCCCGGGAGGGAGGGGGAGTGGGGCCAGGATGCCCGGGAGGGAGGGGGAGTGGGGCCAGGGTGCCTGGGGGGAGGGGCGTGGGGGCAGGGTGCCTGGGGGGAGGGGCGTGGGGGCAGGGTGCCTGGGGGGGGGGTGTTGCAGTGGGGCATGGAAGGTGCAGGGGGGCTGGGCGATTGTACGGCCGTGTAGCGCTAAGATGGGGTGCAGTGTCGCTGAGTCCGGGGGGAGGGGTGCTGCTGGTATGGTGCTGGCAGTGGGGGGGGGGGCCCTGGGTGTGACCTGCGGGTGCCCACCCAGAGCCCTCGGAGAGGCAGTAGCAACACCAGCCCTGGCATCTCCCCCTGACTGACTGTAGTGGGGGCAGGGAGAGGCCCTTTAATCCTCACTGGCTCTTGTGCTCTGTTCTCCGTCACCCTAGCGGGGTCGTGCAGGGGGATGCAGTGGGAGGGGCCCCTCGTTCGCAGCCACTGCCCGTATTGGGGACAGGAGAGCCCAGGTCACGGAGCAGGCCCCCTTTGTGCTGAGTGCAGCATGAACTCAAGGAAGGAGACAGCCGCTGGCTCGAGACCCGGACCGCGGGACCCCTCTGCTCTCGCCTGGGTCCGTTCCTGGTATTGGGGGTGGGGGGGCTTTGGAACGGTCCCTTGGATTCGAACGCTGTTCCTTTCCGCAGCTCGGCCACAAGCCCCGCAGCCTCCCCAGCAACCAGGTGAAGCGGCTGGCCTCCCTGGTGGACCTCCGGCGCCTCTGGAACGCCTTCCTGAAGCCCATGCTGGTCGAGCGGTACCCAGGCAGCCCAGGGAACAGGAAGGTGCGGCAGGTGAGTGTGGGTGGTGGCCCGGCGAAGCCGTGGGGATGTGCAGTCCTTGTGCCGGGCCGGAGATTGGGGTGCGTCCCGGGCTCAGAGGACACCCCAGAACGTGGGACCCCAGTGTTAGCTGGGGCCCTGCAGCCAGTGGCTCGAGGCCAGGAATTGCTCTGGGGCAGCTTTGGCTGCAATGGGGGCCGGGTTAGTCTGCGGCCTTGTCTACACTATACAAGCGCTGCGGATATCGCGGTACTGGTCTAGCTGTCCCGGCAGCACCCCCTAGTGTAGACGCAGGGGACACTGACAGAAGAGTTTTGCCCATGTAGGAACAATTTCCCTGAATGACACCGTGCCCAGGGCCGGCTCCAGGCACCAGCTTGCCAAGCTGGTGCTTGGGGCGGCAGGTGAGAATGGGGCGGCAGTCCGAGTCCCGCGGCGGCAATTCGGCGGCAGGTCCGCTCTTCCCGCCGCCGAATTGCCGCCGCGGGACTCGGACTGCCGCCCCAGTCTCGCCTGCCGCGGCGGCAAAGGGGCGGCAGGTCCGCCGCTGTCCCCTTGCCGCTCCGGAATGGGACTGCCTGCGTCGGGGGCGGGGCGCCGCCACCCCTGCTTGGGGCGGCAGAATTGTAAGAGCCGCCCCTGACCGTGCCAGCAGGAATGCTCTTCCATGGACAGCTGCAGCGACAGGCAGGGTGGGGGGGTTTGCCGGTGTAGCTATGGCACCTAGGGGCTGTGGGTTTTTTCTTTTCACACCCCAAACAACAAAGCTATCCTGGGTTTGTGGAGTAGCCCTGGCCTGAACTAGAGATGTGGAAGATCTTTGGGGTGGGTCTGCAGGAATTCTTGGGGAAGCTACACCCGGTTTGAAGTCGGTGCCGAAAGCAGTTTGGAAGTGTCTGTGTGAACGATGTGTCTGTTGCAGACCCAGCATGCGGGGGTTCAAGCCATTGAGAATTGGTTTTCCCGTTCTGCAAATATTTTTGAAAGTTCCAAATATTTTCCTGTCTCGAATCAGGACAAAAATCTCAGATATTTGCAACCCCCCCAAGACTTTATCTTTGCCATTTCGGGACAATGGAAACGGTTCGTTTTGAGCAGTTTGCCATGTTTAATTTCAGTTTTGATCTTTTTTCTGTCTGATTAGCCGAAATTTCAGAACAAAAAGTTGTTTTGACCCAGAAAACGGGACTGTTTTGAAGCGATCGAAACGTTTCATTTGGGCAGTTGAAACATTTTTTCGAGGCGGGAGCATCATCGAACCTGACCCTGTTTTGCGAAATTTGGATGAATTGGTGTTTTTTTGACGGAAAAATGATTTGTCAGAAATGTCCCAAATGGCTGTGGGAGGGAAGATGGGGGAGGATACTGGGGATTGGGCTGGTTCCCCCCCAACCATCTGATCTCATGATGGACAGACCCTGAGGCAGGTTAGTGAAGTCTGATAGTTCTCCTGCCCTGTGGAGATGGCTCCTGGGGGTGGAATTGAACCACTTAAAGGAGGGGAAAGTGATCAGAAACAGTCAGCATGGATTCACCAAGGGCAAGTCATGCCTGACTAACCTAATTGCCTTCTATGATGAGATAACTGGCTCTGTGGATGAGGGGAAAGCAGTGGATGTGCTATTTCTTGACTTTAGCAAAGCTTTTGATACAGTCTCGCACAGCGTTCTTGCCAGCAAGTTAAAGAAGTATGGGCTGGATGAATGGACGGTAAGGTGGATAGAAAACTGGCTGGATGGTCGTGCTCAACGGGTAGTGATCAATGGCTCCATGTCTAGTTGGCAGCCGGTATCAAGTGGAGTGCCCCAAGGGTCGGTGCTGGGGCCGGTTTTGTTCAATATCTTCATCAACGACCTGGAGGATGGTGTGGACTGCACCCTTAGCAAGTTTGCAGATGACACTAAACTGGGAGGAGTGGTTGATACGTTGGAGGGTAGGGATAGGATACAGAGGGACCTAGACAAATTAGAGGATTGGGCCAAAAGAAATCTGATGAGGTTCAACAAGGACAAGTGCAGAGTCCTGCACTTAGGACGGAAGAATCCCATGCACTGCTACAGACTAGGGACCGAATGGCTGGGCAGCAGTTCTGCAGAAAAGGACCTAGGGGTTACAGTGGACGAAAAGCTGAATATGAGTCAACAGTGTGCCCTTGTTGCCAAGAAGGCTAACGGCATTTTGGGCTGTATAAGTAGGGGCATTTCCAGCAGATCGAGGGACGTGATTATTCCCCTCTATTCGGCACTGGTGAGGCCTCATTTGGAGTACTGTGTCCAGTTTTGGGCCCCACACTACAAGAAGGATGTGGATAAATTGGAAAGAGTCCAACGGAGGGCAACAAAAATGATTAGGGGGCTGGAGCACATGACTTATGAGGAGAGGCTGAGGGAACTGAGATTGTTTAGCCTGCAGAAGAGAAGAGTGAGGGGGGATTTGATAGCTGCTTTCAACTACCTAAAAGGGGGTTCCAAAGAGGATGGATCTAGACTGTTCTCAGTGGTAGAAGATGACAGAACAAGGAGTAATGGTCTCAAGTTGCAGAGGGGGAGGTTTAGGTTGGATATTAGGAAAAACTTTTTCACTAGTAGGTGGTGAAGCACTGGAATGGGTTACCTAGGGAGGTGGTGGAGTCTCCTTCCTTGGAGGTTTTTAAGGTCAGGCTTGACAAAGCCCTGGCTGGGATGATCTAGTTGGGGTTGGTCCTGCTTTGAGCAGGGGGTTGGACTAGATGACCTCCTGAGGTCCCTTCCAACCCTGAGATTCTATGATTCTATGAATTGCAGCGGAGAGGAGAAGACGGGCTGTGGGGTGGTGGTCCGGTCAGGAATGTTGACAGTGGGGAGCTGGTGACCATGAGAACAGCTAGGTGCAAAGGTCCCGAGATACCTAGATGGGTTTCTGGGGCGGAGCTCATGGTGCACGTTGGTAGCAATGGTGTGGAAAAGAGGAAGGAGGCTGGGGTGAGGCCTTAGTACCAGTTTTCTTGGAGAGGTTACCGGTTCCAGGCAAGCAGAGGGGACTTCAGAGTCTCCTTGCCTGATGGAGAAGATTATTTCAACCTCTAAGCACTACTTTGGGCTAAAGAAGCGAAGTCGCCGAGGCGCGAGAGGCAAAGTTTTGTCTTGGATCCAAACCCGGCCAGGAGACAGGAAGCAAAGAGCCGATTCAGGGCATGTCTACACTGCAATGAGAGACCCGTGGCGTGGCTGCAGCTGGCCCGGCTCCGCTAACGCGGGCTGGGGCTGTGGGTTTATAAAATTGCCGGGCAGATATTCAGGCTCTGGCTGGAGCCCGGCTCTGAGACCCCCATGAGGGGTCTCCAGCCCGAGAGCGAACATCTACGTGGCAACTTTTAGCCCTGCAGCCCGAGCCCCACGAGCCGGAGTCAGCTGGCCGGGGTCACAGTGTAGACTGTTCCCTCATCTATTGATTGTGTATTAAATTATATTGATTACTGAGTGGAGAGGGGGGAGGGATAGCTCAGTGGTTTGAGCATTGGCCTGCTAAACCCAGGGTTGTGAGTTCAATCCTTGAGGGGGCCATTTAGGGATCTGGGGCAAAAATTGGGGATTGGTCCTGCTTTGAGCAGGTGGTTGGACTAGATGACCTACTAAGGTCCCTTCCAACCCTGAGATTCTATGATTCTATGACTTGTCTTCCCAACCACCATGCTGAGGTTTGGTGGGTTCTTGGCCCAAGAGCAGGCCCAGTGTGGTTAGAATCACTAAGACCCGACGTGCATGGTTGCAACCGAAGTGCCCTCTAAGCTGCGCAGCCGTCATCTGTATTTCCTCACCCTACTAATGTCGGGGTGCCCTTCTCCCATAGTTCACTGGGCCGTCTACCTCACGTGAATTAGCATATATGTTAATTAGTTACAATTGGATTCCTGTGGTTGGACAGCTGCTGATGTTCCTGTCTTGAAACATCTGGAGCTGGTGCTTACCTGTCAGCTGTTCAGGCGTTCCAGCGCTCTGTCCTGTGAGATCTTGGTCTGGGGTTACTCCTCATTAGCATCGTGCGCTGAGGCGTCATGGCCCGCATGCCTGGTTTAGCTAAGCTATTGGCTCTCAGGCCAGAGGCTTGTGTGCTCACTGCTTTATACCTGTCCCGTACCTAGCAAATACCTGTAGGCCACCAGCCGTACCTCACATGATCAGTTTCGCTCAAGGTCCCATGTCGTTTAATATCTGTGTTAATGATCTGGAAGTTGGGTGGTGGCAAAACTATTGAGGGTAGCCAGGAGCGGAGAGGGCCGTGAGGAATTGCAGGGAGACCTGAGCCAGCCTGGGGGGTGGGTGACACGATGCCGATGGAATCACTGGTGACGGGCAGCGTAACGCACGCTGAATGCAAACTCCTCCGACTCTCCACGGGTGCTAACCCAGCTGGATCTGCTCAGAAATGGCCCCATCTCACGTAGGATAGCACCGAACAAAGGGGGTCCAGAGACGGGGGACAAGACTGAGCAGAGCCCGGAAAACCTCTTGGGTGTAGCTGGGACCGATCGGGATCGTTACTCTGGAGTGGGACGAGCGAGAGGGGGTCATGGCAACAATCTGTCAAGTAACGACTGGTCTGGAAAGGGGAGATGGGACGCTTCTCTCCTGCGTCCAGAAGGGGACGTTCCAGGGAATTAAAAGGTGCGGGAGTCAAATCTGGTAAAAGGAAACACTGCTTCCTGTGATGTGTGATTAGCCAGCGGAACTCACTGCCACAGGAATTAACCGGGGCTGAGAACTTGGTAAGATTCACAAAGGAACAGGACATTTGTATGGAGAACAAGGATACCCAGAGCGGTGGGTGGTCAGTCCCAACAATCTGGTAGAGAGAGTGAACCCGTGCCAGGGCTCAGGCCGGTCTCTAGCTCAGGATGAGTCCAAACGTGGGAGGCAGATTATCCCACGTCGGCTACTGCAGGGTCCTGTCGCCTTCCTCTGAAGCAGCTGCTGCTGGGCACCGTCAGAGGTGGGATGCCAGGCTAGGTGGGCCACGGCTCTGATCCTGTCAGGCAGTGCGTGGGGTCCCATTGCAGTGGGCAGATCCCTTTGGAGATGGTGAGCATAGAGCATCTCTCCGACTCTGCCCCTTGCCTTAGAGGATGAGACAGCCCCCGCCCCCAGGCCTCCCTGCTGATATTCCCCAAACCGCTGCCCCAGCCGGCCCCCTGACGGCTTCTCTGTCTTGTCCCAGTTCATTGTGGATAGCCTGGCCACGCTGGCTGCAGGCTGGCGGGTAGAGCTGGATGCCTTCGAGGACCGGACCCCGCGGGGTGTCGTGGGCTTTGCCAACGTGGTGGCCACGCTGGACCCCGCTGCCGGGCGGCGCTTGGTCCTGGCCTGCCACTATGACTCCAAGTACTTCCCCCGCGACCGGCAGGGCCGCGCCTTCCTGGGGGCCACCGACTCGGCCGTGCCCTGCGCCGTCCTGCTGGAGCTGGCCACGGCCTTGGACGCAGAGCTGCTGAAGGCCAAGGAGCAGGTGAGAGCTTCCCAGGTTGGGGGTTCTACCTTGGCTTGGGGACAGGAATGGAGTCTAGTGCGTAAAACCGGGGGGGGGGATGGGAGCCAGGGTTCTATCCCCAGCTACGGGAGAGGAGTGGGGTCTAGTGGTTAGAGCAGGGGGCTGGGAGCCAGGACTCCTGGGTTCTATCCCCAGCTACGGGAGAGGAGTGGGGTTTAGTGGTTAGAGCAGGGGGCTGGGAGCCAGGACTCCTGGGTTCTCTCCCCAGCTCTCGGAGGGGAGTGGGGTTTAGTGGTTAGAGCAGGGGGCTGGGAGCCAGGATTCCTGGGTTCTGGCTCTGGCTCTGGGACGGGAGTGGGATCTAGTGGTTAGAGCAGGGGGCTGGGAGCCAGGACTCCTGGGTTCTATCCCCAGCTACGGGAGAGGAGTGGGGTTTAGTGGTTAGAGCAGGGGGCTGGGAGCAAGGATTCCTGGGTTCTGGCTCTGGGACGGGAGTGGGATCTAGTGGTTAGAGCAAGGGGGCTGGGAGCCAGGACTCCTGGGTTCTGTCCCCAGCTCTGCTGCTGCCCTGGGTGCCGTCCCCTCCCCTGTCCGGCAGTGCCGGGTGTTGAGCAAGGCCCGTGTCTCTCCCCAGGGCTCCGGGGTGACGCTGCAGCTGCTGTTCCTGGACGGCGAGGAGGCCTTCGGGGAGTGGAGCGAGAGGGATTCCCTGTACGGGGCACGCCACCTGGCTGAGCACATGGCCAAGGCTCAGCACCAGCCGGGCACCAGCCAGCTCCAGGCTGTGGTGAGAGCCGCCCGCCCTGGCCCTCTGGGGAGCTCTGCACAGGGGATCTTTCAGGCTGGAGAGGGATGGGGGGGGCGCCTGTCCGGGGAGGGGGAGGCTCCCTCTGTCTGCACTGGACCTTGTACCAATCCCTACCTCAGATCTTCCCGGGGTGACTGGGCCCCTGCAGATTTAACCCCTCGTTGCCTCCTTGCAGAGCCTGTTCGTCCTGCTGGACCTGCTGGGGGCCCGGGACCCGACCATCCAGAACCACTTCCCCCGCACCGCCTCCTGGTTTGACCGGCTCGTCGGCATCGGTACCGAACCTTCCTTCCTTCCAAGGGTGGGAGGGGGCTCGCCCCTACAGGCACTCATAGCGGGACAGCTACCCCTCCCCCCACCAATCGTCCTGCATCTGTCTGACAATGAATAAAGGTGCATGGGTTCCATCCCCAGCTCTGGGAGGGGAGCGGGGTCTAGTGGTTAGAGCAGGGGGGGCTGGGAGCCAGGACTCCTGGGTTCCATCCCCAGCACTGGGAGGGGAGCGGGGTCTAGTGGTTAGAGCAGCGGGGGCTGGGAGCCAGGACTCCTGGGTTCTATCCCCAGCTCTGGGAGGGGAGTGGGGTCTAGTGGTTAGAGCAGGGGGCTGGGAGCCAGGACGCCTGGGTTCTATGCCCAGCTCTGGGAGGGGAGCGGGGTCTAGTGGTTAGAGCAGGGGGCTGGGAGCCAGGACGCCTGGGTTCTATCCCCAGCCATGGGAGGGGAGTGGGGTCTAGTGGTTAGAGCAGGGGGGGCTGGGAGCCAGGACTCCTGGGTTCTATCCCCAGCCATGGGAGGGGAGTGGGGTCTAGTGGTTAGAGCAGGGGGGGCTGGGAGCCAGGACTCCTGGGTTCTATCCCCAGCTCTGGGAGGGGAGTGGGGTCTAGTGGTTAGAGCAGAGGGCTGGGAGCCAGGACACCTGGGTTCTATGCCCAGCTCTGGGAGGGGAGCGGGGTCTAGTGGTTAGAGCAGAGGGCTGGGAGCCAGGACACCTGGGTTCTAGCCCCAGCTCTGGGAAAGAGCTGGCAGTTGGGGATTCAGTCCCCGGGGCTGTTGACCTGGCATCTTTCACCAACACTTTATTTCCCTCAAACACGACTTGTCAGGATTGAAATCCCCCTTCCCTCTCGGCTGTTTTCCCCTGCTCCCGGAGACGGCAGCGTCTCCATGTCCTCAGGGATCTCTGGTGTGAGCGGCCAGGCAGGGCCCCATGTGGGGCTCGTCCTGCCGCGCACCCAGCCTCTGAGGTCCCAGGAACCAGCCCATTCCTCACCCTCTGCTCTGTCTCGCCCAGAGAAGCGTCTGCACCAGCTGGGCCTGCTGCAGTCCCACCCCCGGGAGCAGACGTACTTCCAGCGGGAGCTTGCCTATGGGCCTGTCGAGGACGACCACGTCCCCTTCCTCCGCAAAGGTACCTGCCCTGCCCCTTGCTGCCGGGCGTCCAGGCGCAGAGCAGTGTGGGATGGACAGCTGGGGGGCCCCCCTGGAGGAGCCAGGGCAGAATGTGTGCAGACTCCCCCCCCAAGCTTGGCCTCGTGAGTGGAGCAAGGGACTGAGACCTGGGTTCAGGTCCTGGCTTTGCCACTGCCCTGCTGGGTGACTTTGCCGCCCTCTTCCTCAATTTCCCCATCTGACCCCCTTTGTAAAGTGCTTTGGGATCCCCTGATGACAAGAGCTATGCAAGAGCTCGGTGTTGTTGTTTACAGGGGTAAAATGCTTTATGGGTGGTGGTTGCCTGCCTGGCAAGCTTCACCCCAGAGGTGGCTGCATTTTGAACGTAGGCTCTGGGATCCTTGGGGGTGAAAGACTTTATAAACACATCATTATTATCTAGCCACTTGGCCCTCACCCGCTTGATGTCTCTGGCCAACCTGGTTCCCATAATGCATCTGGCCAGCTGCTCGTTTCTAGGTCAGGGGAGCATGCTGCTCCTAGATGTAAGGTCAGGTCGTGCCCAGGTGCCTGAGGGCCTGGCTCCATCTACTGAGACAGTGTGTGGGTTTAGAATGTGTCACACGTTGCCCTCTAGTGGCTGGGCCACATGGGGATAATAGTCTACTACTGCCGACAACAGTGGAATTAGTCCTGTAGCTCCAGCAGCCGAGGCAGGTGCTTCCAGTGCTGCAGGTCCCGGGTTGGAGCCCCGTCCCCGCTGACCGTCCATGTATCTGTCTGGCCGCAGGAGTGCCGGTGCTGCACCTCATTGCCACCCCCTTCCCGTGGGTCTGGCACACGATGGAGGACACGGAGCAGAACCTGCACCCCCCGACAGTGGAGAACCTCTGCAAGATCCTGGCTGCCTTCCTGGCCGAGTACCTGTGGCTGTGACTACCCAGAGCCTCCCCTGGCGGGGGGACCAACCCCTCCCTGGGCCTCGCAGGATCCTTCGCCCTTCCTGGGCCGAGCTCCATGGGGCCAGCGGCCAAAACACCCTAGGGACCAGGCAAGGTGGCTTGGGGGGCCCGGGCTGTGGCAGCCCCGCAGGGGCTTGGAGAGCTGTTACGATGCTGGCGTCCCAGGGAGGACGGGAAGGGAGATTGTGCTGAGTCTGTTCGGGGCCTGTGGCCGGCCCAGGAGTGAAACCTCTTGCTGGAGCCCCTGGAGGTTGGGCCTTCCTGGGCTTTACTCGCCCTCTAGAGCTCCAGCCCCCGGGGCCTGGACCGCCCTCCTCCCAGCGGGGGGGCCTGGATCCCAGCTGGCCACGTCCCCCGGGGCCCACGGCTCAGAAGCAGGAATACCTGGGCTGAACCCGGACTGTGCCAGGGGCAGGACACCGGGGGCTGCGTGGGGGGCCAGGCCTGCGCTCTCTGCAGCGCGGCCTCCAGCTGCCGGCCCACCAGGGTTTGCCCCTGTTTACGGGGCCCGTCCAGCCCTGGGGGCACCGGGCTCCCAGCCTTCCTCGGAGGCCGCTCCACAGCGACTCTCATAACAAAGAGCTGCCCCATCAGTGCTGCTGCCCCCTCCCCATAGCGCCCCTCACGCTGGGCAGCCCTGTGGGGCTGGGACGCTGCTGCTGGCATGGCTGTTCCCTCTGCTCCGGCCCCCTCCCGCCGGTCTCCAGCCGCAGCCCCAGCTCCCCTCACCAGGAGCAAACCCCAGCTCCCCTCCCCTTCCTGCCGGCCTGTCGGTGTGTAACCCATGCGGAACCAGCGCCCCCTTGGTTTCTCTCCACTGCCTCCCTCTGGGTTGAGAAGCAGCACAGCCTAGTGGGCAGAGCACTTGACTGCAGCCATGGGGTCTGTTCCATGCTCTGCCACTGACAGGCCCTGTGAGCTTGGATAAAACCCTTTCCCCTCCCTGTGCCTCAGTTTCCCCTCCCACCCTGTGTCTAGTTAGACCGTGAGCTCTTTAGGGCAGGAACCGTCTGTCTGATGCTCTGTGTGTACAGCACCTAGCGCAAGGGGGGCATCTTAGTGCCGCTCTGACAGACCATAATCTCACCCTCTGAGCTCGCCCTGCCCAGCCCAGCGGCGGGGGGTGGTTATGGTTTAACAGGAGATGAAATGATTCACGGCGCTTCAGCTTTTCATGTGCTGGAAGCTGGTTTATTTTCACTGCTCAGTAGCTCCCAAGCAAAGCAAGCGCTAAGCCACAGGGGCGCTGGGTTAAAGGCAAATTGCACTTGAATGAAAAACCCCTTTGTGGGACTCTGCGAACCACCCGACGGGTCCTTCCCAGGCCCCTGCCGCGTGAAGATCCAGACACTTCGCCCCCCTCGGTGAGAGAGGCTGGCGGGAATGGATTGTGGGGGCGAAAGGTGCTAGGGCTGAAAGCTTTGAGAGCCGGACCCTGCGGGGGCCAGGCAGAGCTGAGTGTCAGGGCTCGGGGACACTCGGGTTCCCTTTGTGGGGTGGGTTAAATAGCGACCAATTTCTGGGGATTCCAGACAAAATTTTGGCTGCAGATTTCAGGGGGGCTGGGGGCAGAGGAGGGTTTGACGTTGGAATTGACAATCGCTCAGACGTTTAACACGGGAATGGAGGCGACATTTCCTGAGCTGCCCAGGGATTGGCAGGGCCGTCGCCACGGAGCTCGGCTGAGGCCTGGCCCCACCCCCCTGGATGCTGTAAGACCCTGGGCCTGGCTGTGTGTGGAACCGGGCTGAGCTGACGTGCCCGGGCCGGGCGGGAGCGAGGGGCTAGGCCTGGCCTCTGCCGAAGGAGGCAGCCTGGGGGAGGCAGGTGGCTCCCAGGCGCCATTAGAAATCTGAGCCCTGGTGGGGAGAGGGCAGCAGAGCCCAGGGGAGTCGGGAGCATAACCCCAACTCTCAGATCCCGGCTCTCCGGGCCCCAGGAGGCAGCAGGTGGGGGAGAAGCGCGAGGCTGCCCCCTGCTGGGAGGCGGAGGTGCTGCTCGAACAGGCAGAAGCCGCGGGCGGGGTCAGCGATGGGCACAGGGGCTGCCCCGAGGCTGCAGGGACTCAGGCTTTGAACCTGGGCCACTGTCTGATGACCCCATAGAGGGCGTCCCCGGGGCAGCTGGTCGGGTTCACGTTGCGATGCCCCTTCAGGGTGTAGCTGCGGCTCAGGAAGCCCCTGGAGACGGCGCATTGGATCAGGCGCCTGGCGGCGTTCAGGGCGGCGGTGTTGGGGGCTGTTTCTGCAGGACAGAGCAGTCCCCTGTTAATATCAGCCTGGGCCCTGTCCCCTCTCTGCTGCTCAGGGGACGTGACAGTGGCCTGAATAAATAACCCCCCTCTGCCCCCGCTCTCGATTGGCCACGTCAATGTCACTCCCCGCCCACATTAGGTAATGCATCCCCACCCCCCGCCCCCGCTCAGCTGCATTTGCTGAGCCAAGGTCCCTTCCCCCTTTCCTGGCTCCGTGCCGCACGCAGGGGGAGCTTGACCGTGGCGGAGCCCAGCGGGATGGCGCTGAGGCCAGCTGGGTGAGCCCAAGGGCAGATCTCTCACTGAATACCAACCCCTGCCCCCAAGCTCTCAGCTGGGAGGGGGCACAGGGAGCCCAGCGCCCGCTGCTGCATCCACCCTGTGAGTGCCCAGAGGATTCCCACCATATTTAAAAGCTATTTAAGGCAGGGGAGTGACATAATCAACGCTCGTTCTTCACTGAATCCCTGCCCAGGATGACTGCTGGAAACACCTAAGAAACAAAGACTGGGGGGGAGGGTAGGGGTGGAGAAGACCTGAGCCCAGGCCGGGAAGGTGTCTAGCCTGTGAATGAAATATCTGAAGTTTTAAGCTGCAGGCCAATGCAGCCGGCCTTCAAGAATCTCTGGAATCTGCCTAAAACATTTTGGGTGAGGAATTACTGCTTGTAGCCAGTTTCTTTAGTATCTTAAGCTTATCTTGCGTGTTTCTTTCATTTGTTAGGTAATCTGCTTTGATCTGTTTGCTATCCCTTCTAATCACTTCAAATCTATCTTTTATAGTTAATACACTTGTTTTGGTTTGGTCTAAAACCAGTGTGTGGAAATCATAATTGGGGGGCCAAAAGCTGTGTTTGTCTTGCTCCACGTGGAGGGAGGGGGGCGAATTTCATGAGCTTGCGCTGTATCTTTCTCTGTGCAGCGCAAGATGGCGCAATTTGGGGTTTATCCTCTAGAGGGGGGTGTGCACTTGAGAGCTGGGCAGTCCCTTAGTTGAGCCTTCCCATACAGAGCTGATCTCCGCATCTGTGTATGTTTCTTTCTTTCCCCCCGTGTCCGGCTGTGGAAAGATGGATGCTGGATCCTGCACCCAGCTCTGGGGCCCACAGGGACGTGGAAAAAGAGCCACAAACACAGTGGGTGGGCTGGAGAAATGGCTGCCAGGGCGGGATGGGCAGAGCTCAGCCCGCCCAGCTGATCACCTGGGGAGGAAATACAGGCCCTGTCAGGTGCGTTAGCCATGCGGAGAAAGGCAGAGGAGGGGCCAGGGGCCGGGAGCTGAATCCAGACACGTTCCCCTGGGAAATAAGGCCCAGATTTCGAACAGGGAGGGCGATTAGCCAGTGGAGCAAACTCCCCTGGGCCACCAGAGCCAGTGGGGATCCAGGGACGGGCCCAGCGATGCCATACACAGGTGACTCCCCTCCCTGCTGCTACTCGCTCTCCCCTCCCTATACAACCAAAGGTGGCTACAGCTCCAAGGCCCTATGGGCTGTTCCTGCTCAGCTGCTTTCCCTGGCCCTAGATCCTTTCTGGTCGTTGTTTTCCGGGCTCCAGGCTGTAGGTCTGGCCTGCGTCCCTTGGGCCCGATCCCGACCCTTCTGCTGGGCTGGATTAAAACCCCACATTGTTCGCTGGCAGGCAGCCAGCCAGGTCTCTCTGTGGCAGTGACCCGTCGTCATTAGTTACCAATTCCTACATCACCGGAAATGGTCTCTGCCGCAGAACCCCCTGCCCTGGGTGTCAGGTCGTCAGGGGAGAGCAGCTGTGGGCGGGAGCCCTGCAGGAGGGATTCCCAGCTGCCCTGGGGGCCTAGTAGGGCTGCCAACTTTCTAATCACAGAAAACCGAACACCCTTGCCCTGAGGCCCCGCCCCTGCCCCGCCCCTTCTCTGAGGTCCCTCCCCCACCCACTCCGTCCCCCCGCCCTCTTTCGCTCTCTCTCTCCCTCACCCTCGCTCACTCACTCACTCGCTCAGGGCTGGGGCAGCGGTTTGGGGTGGGAGTGAGGGCTCTGGGGTGGGGCTGGGGCCGAGGGGTTTGGAGTGTGGGAGGCGACTCAGGACTGAGGCAGGGGGTTGAGGTGCGGGAGGGGGTGTGAGGTGTAGGCTCTGGGAGGGAGCCGGAGCTTGGCCCCGTGGCTGCCCCCGAGCTGGAAGGACATGCTGGCTGGTTCCTGGGAGCCGCACAGAGCCGGGTAGGGAGCTTGCCAGCCCCGCGCCAACTGGACATTTAACGGCCCAGTCAGCAGTGCTGACCAGAGCTGGCAGGGTCCCTTTTTGACCGGGCACCTGGCAACCCTAGCAGGGAAATCCGCACAGACGGGACCCACGTACTGGAGAAGTTGCCCAGGAAGCTGAATCCGAGCCACTTAGTGTTCCAGCCTTTGACATTGGGCCCCCTCGTGCTCCAGCCTCTGCCCTCGTAGACGTTGCCGTCCTCGCCAATCAGGAAGCTGCAGGCAGAGCGCAGAGTGAGACCCGCACGGGTACGTCGGCCGCAGCCTCCCCTTCCCATCGCTCCCGGCAGCTCCCCCAGGTCGTCACTGGCCCTGCCCGGGTTTGAACCTGGGACCCTCGGAGCTAGAAGCTCGATCCTCTGCCATGCAGCTAAAGACCCACTGAGGAAAGGGACTGGAATGGGGGGCAGGGGGCTAACATGTATCACACCATTTGGCCAGTAGGTGGCGCTGTGTTTAACACCCCGTATGGAAGCAGCCCTGGGCCCCACCAGGACACAGCTGGGGGGCGAGCGAGGCCTGGGGCCGACCCAGATGTGGGGCAGGAGAACAGCGCAGGGACCCGCCGCCCCGCGGGAAATTCCCAGCTGGGTTTCCATCCCCCGACATCACCATCTCAAATTGTTTCACGGAGTAAAATCTCCAGGCGGGTTTCGTTCGGGGGCGTCAGGCCGGCCCCAATGAAACGCGTCGCTAACGCCAGCCCGGGGGGGGGGGGGTGTCACCGACGAGCCGGGCCCTGGCTGCGCGGCATCTGTCGGCCAAGCTCCTGGCACAGCCCAGGGGCTCCCTGCAGCCCTCCATCCCCCCACCAGCTCCATAACTGCCCCGGCCCATCCCCCACTCTTCCGGAACTCCCTCAGCCCCCCCCAATCTCCTGCTGCCAGGGGCTCTGTGGCCCCCTCCCCCTCCAGGGCTGGCAGAGCTAGGAGGGCTGGGGGTGCAAACACATCTCTGCAGCCCCAGGTTTTCCACCCGTCCCCACCCCCAGTGTCTCATTGGGGTAGGGTGACCAGACAGCAAGTGTGAAAAATCGGGACAGGGGCGGGGTTATAGGAGCCTATACAAGACAAAAACCCCAAAATCGGGGCTGTCCCTATAAAATCGGGACATCTGGTCACCCTACATTGGGGGGGGGGGGCAGGACATTGGGGAGGGGCTGGAGCAGCCACCGCAGCGCTTGGGTCTGGGCCGGCCACTGGGAAGCAGGCCCACAGCCCAGCCTGGTCCTGGGTCCCGGCCTGGGGGAGGGGCAGGAGCACGTGCTGCAGCTGCTGGAGTGGGGCGGGGGATGGGACTGGGCACCAGCACTTGGGCGGGGGGCGGGGGGGGGGAGCAAGGAACTGCCTGAGAAACGGGATCAGGAACTAGTGAGTTGGCCCATCCCAGCCTGGACCCGGTTCCTGCACTTCCAAGTCTCAGCACCTCCCCTGGCTCCCCATCATCCCTCAGCCCCCCCTTCACAGGGTCCTTCCCCCCCCCCCCCCGCATGGAAGGGGCTCTGTATAACTCCCATTTCACCTTCCCCCATGCCAGGGGTGCTCTGTGCCCCCATCACCCCTCCCCCTCAGCTGGGGCTCTGGGTTCACCCCTCCCCCATTCCCTCTTTTCGGCCATAACACTAAATTCCCGCCTGCCCCAGCTCTCCCCCTGAGTGTGGTCTCTCCTGACCCCTGTGGCTTCCTGGGGGCAATGGCCCCGAATGTGCCCCTCAGCTCTGGGGACGCCCCCACCCCACCCCACCCTGCCCCACTCACTTGTAGCCGATGTCGGACCAGCGCCGGGTGTCCATGTGGTAGTTCTGGATGCCCCTGACCTGCCGGCTGCAGGAGGCCTGTGAGAAGCAGCGGTTCCCTTCCGTGTGGTGGATGATGACGTAGGGCACCGGGGTCCTCAGTGGGACCCTGCTTCTCGGGGGCCGGGCCCCCCACTGGGAGCGGGAGACGATGCGGGGGCAGCCTGTGCCGTGCGGGGGAGGGGAGAAAGGGCTGGGTTAATGTGGGTGCCCCCCACCTGCCCCAGCCCACGCAGCAGGATCGGGCCCAGGGCTGGTGCTGAGTGGGGCCGGGGCCGCGGCAATGGGGTGGGGATGGGGGCCAGCAAAGGCCGTGCACGGCGCAGGGAGGACGCGCGGCCCTGTGTTAAACGTGAGGGGGCTGGAGAGAGGCCTGGCCGGGAGCCTGCTCACCCCACAGCAGCACCCACCGCTGGCAGCAAAGGGGCGAACGGGGAGCCAGGCCAGGCTGGAGGGAGGCCAGGCAAGGGCTGGGCTGGAGACCGCGGGTAGGGCTTGGCTCTGAACTCAGCCCGGGCTGGGGAAGCTCCCGCCCAGGGTGTGCGGCTCAGAACCCGTCTGTCTCCTCTGCCCCTCCGGCCATTTGCATCCCTCCAGCCTGTCCCCTCCGCTCCGCAGCCTTTCCGGTCTCTCTGCATCCGGGAGGCCCCTGATCCTTCTGGTCTCCCACTGCTGAGCCCCGCCCCCCACACACCTGGTCCCTTCAGAGTCGGGGTGACCAGGATGGAGTCCAGTGCCCCAGAACCTGGAAGGTCAGAACATCTGACCCTGAGAAAAGGCTCATCGGGCACAATCAGCCTGTGGAACTTGCTGCCACTGGCCACGAGCAGGATCCAGCGACGGATCAGAGGTTTCTATGGCAAACGAGAACAGCCAGCGTCACAGTGGGTAGACTGGACGGGTTCCCACCCCAGGGCCACCACCTAGGGGGGAAGAGAAAGGAAATTCCCCTGTAGCTAGGTTATTCCATCACTAGCTACTAGGGGGTGTCAGGCACCTCCCTCTGGAGCATGCGGCACTGGCTGCTGCTGGAGCCAGGACACCGAGGTAGATGGGCCCTGCTCCGATCCAGGGGGCGATTTCTAGGCTGCAGGGACATTCCCAGCACGAACCCTCCTAACGGGGCCTTGCTGGGAGCTGGGGACCAGCTAGTGTTGTTACTGCTCCCCCCACACCCCTCTGCCCCTGCTCTCCTCCTGCCCAGCCCCCTTTCCCCTGCCCTCCCCACACAGCCTCAGCTCGCTGCCCCTCTGCATGCTGGGAGCTGGCACTATCTGGCTCTTGGTTGACCCGGGGCAGTTCGGATGGAGCTGGGCTGGCAGGGGACACAGGCTGGGCAGGAGGTGTGCGACACTGGGATCGGCTCCCCGTGGGTAGGGCCAGGGGCCTCGTCCCTTGGGCCGATGAACACTAGGGCTCTGGGGAACGGGCGGCAGGGGACAACCCAGCCCTGCCTCACGGAGGGTTGGGCTGGACGGGAGCTGAGGGACACTTTTGGCTTTGACCTGCTTCCAGCCCTGGGGACCAGGCCAGGGAGCGGGTTAGTCGGGCGCCTCCATAGTTAATTTCCCACGCCTGCGTTTCCGCCCCCTGGGTTCCCAGCTGCATCAGGGATTCCCTGCCCTGCCCCCGACCCTCGGCCCGGGGGGATCCGAACTCACCGAGCGCCACGGCGCAGAGTGCTGAGAGCCACACAACCCGCGTGTGACGAACTAGGACTGTAGTTAAGGTTTCCCTGAGTACTGTGTGGGTGCCTCAGTTTCCCCTATGCGGTGCTTGAGTATCTAGGTGGTGGGACAACGGTGCATGATTGTTACAAAGCCCTAGAAGGCAGAGGCCTGGACACAGAGAATGGCTCTGTCTCCTGGCAACAGATGGCCCGGCCCCTTGCCCGGCAAAGGTGAGAGCTGAAGGTGTGAGAACAAAGGGATCAGGTGACCTCCTGGCCCGGGAAGCAGACAAAGGCGGAGGAGGGGCTGGAGAGTTTGAGTTTGAAGCTGGGCGGGAGAAGAGGGAGAGAGGCAGACAGGGTCTGGCCTCCCTGCCCCGGTTGGAGCTGTGGGGCGAAATGCAGGGAGCCCCAGGCTGGGGTCTAAGCTCCCTGCCCCCCGGAAGGACCCGACTGAGGGGTCCTGGATGTACTGACAAGCTCTGGTTGGACTGTGTTCCTGGCATCTCTAATAAACCTTCTGTTCTACTGGCTGGCTGAGACTCCCAGTGAATCCGGGGAAGAGGGGTGCAGGGCCGGACTCCCCTATACTCCGTGACACCGCGTCAGCAGCAGCATCTTCCTCTCGCTCGGCCCTGTGGGGACACGCACCCGTCACAGCCGGCCTGACACCCCCAGGAGGGGGTGCTGCTGGGCCGGAGCCAAACACCCCCAGAGCCCCTGGGTAGCAGCTCCCCCTGCGCTCAGGCTGCCCCAGACTCCAACCATGGACTGTCATCTGGGGGCAGCATCCCAGCCCTGCCCAGATCCCACTGAGCTCCCCGGTCCCCATGGCAGCCCCTTGAGCAGCAGGCTCGGCGGTGGCCCCGGCTGCAGTAACAACACCTGCCCAGCTGGGGCTGGTGGGAGAAGAGCCGTCCTGGGGGGCAGAGCTGGTCCATGGAGACCGGTGCCCCGTGGGGTGCAGAGGGGGCTGGCATGTGCCCACCTGGATTCCTGCAGAGCCGGGAGCAGAGTGAGCTCTGGGCACCGGCACCTGCTGCTCTCTATAAGTGCCTGGGAGGGCGACAGGGTATGGTGCTAGGTAGTTGGTCAATAAACCGTCGCGCTGTTGCTGGCGGGATCCCAGCCACCGAGGAGGAAGGAGTGGAGGGGGCGTGGGGGGGGGGGATTTCACCCGGGGCTGAGGTTGCTCTAAGACCAAGCCGGGCTCCTGCAGCAGGGCTCAGGGGTCTGGATCAGCCCCAGGGCCGACAGGCTGTGCTCTGAGTGGGAGGGAGCGATTCTGGCCTGGCAGCGCGATCCCAGGGGCAGAACCTTCATCCCAACGTGGGCAAGGCTGGGCACAGAGCCCAACCCGGCCTGGAAAGCTGGGGAACGCCGCACCGGGGGGGCAGCATGTCAGCCACCGTCCGCACCACCATTTCCTGCTCTGACCGATCCAGACACGTTGTGTGTCCCAGCTCCCGCTGCATTAAGATAGCGCCTACTGGTGCCAACCTACATCAGTCCCTCACTGGGTCAGGCGCTGCCCAGACACACAGTGGCTGAGATCAGGGCCCCGTCGCACCAGGTGCTGTTATGCACTGAAGGCTGGAATGTCGTTGCCTCAGTGACTCTGTTTTGGCTGCCCAGAGCATCTGTTCTTCCAGTGTTACCAACACTAACAGCAGATAAGGCAGCATGTGAATCCAGCAGATATCATTGGTACTTATAAAGAAAGACCTCAGCACAGTCTGGTGACAAAGGCCCTGGGCCACGTTCATTGCCCTGATGGCACAGTCCTAGCGCCCTGGCTCCGTGGTTACAGGATCACTAACACGAGTGCCCAGTGGCAAGGAGCGGCTCAGTCAGCAGCGGGAGTCACTGCTGTCCCCTAGGCCACACAAAGGGTGATGGCGAGGAGGTACCCCGACAGTAACAGACTGAGACAAGCAGCCTACGTCCCACCTTCCGTGTGTCACAACATTCGTTTGTTACCTCCCCTGGGTCCTGAGATCTGGGACCAAACCTCCCTCTTCGTTATTTTGTCCAACCATCTTATTTTGCACTACATTGAATGTATTTGTCCCAGCTAAACTATATTTACATAAATCTCTAGTGCCTAGGACACTAGCCAAGTACCTGTACCGGACAGCAAACTTGTCAGCATTTGCTTTAACCCCTGGCCTGACTTTGGTTCACAGCCTCTGGTTCAGGCCTCAAATCTTGCCCCAGGCCCAGCGCTCCAGGCTGTCTGTACTGCCCCGGTCGCTGCCCAGACACACAGTGACCGAGATCGGGGCCAGGGAAGGGATCTGCCCCCACAGCTTCCACTTAGTGGTTGGGTGAGGGCATGACAGACACTTGCAGTCCTGGTGCTCCCTGTTGATAGCTGCTCCTACCTGGTACTGTCTGTCTGCTTCTGTCTCGCCCTCCGGCTGGATCACAGGCCGTGTCCAGCCCCTCCGGGGTACATAAAGGGTCCAACAAATGCTAGTTCTGCTGCCTGGGAAGGGGCTTCAGACATTGCTGACCAAACCCCCAGAGTCAGGACTCTCTGGGATGTGGGTCTCCCTAGTCCTGAGTCTCTGGTGTCAGGGACAGGCTGTGTGCCTCCAGCCCTGGCCGGGGACCCCTGGCCCAACCTCTCCCCTGGGCTCCAGCAGGGTCCTAAGGCTGACAGCTAAGACCTGCCCCAGAGTGCTCTGCATCACCCCCCACCCGGGTCACTTCCCGCCGGCCTCCCCAAACCAGAGAGAAAAACAAAGACCTGAACAAACCCGAGGAGACGTCACCGACCCTGCAAATGCCCAGAGTCCTTCCCCCTCAGCAGCTCAGGTAGAGCATCAGATGGGCCTGCCCCCGGGCTCCTTCTGTGGATCCCAGCTGTGCTCACCTCAGCTGGCACCTTTCAGGGAGCTGCTCTCTGCTCCCTGCCAAGCTCCTCCTCCGGCCGGGCAGGGCCCTGTGGGTGGGGCAGGGCAGAGCTGCCAGGAAGGGTGGCCCGTCACCTACATTGTATTTCACAAACAAGGGGTGTTTTCTTAGCAGCCCCGCCCCACCCCGCCTCCTGAGATTATCATCAACGTCAACAGGCAGGACTCACCCACCTTCGCCAAGCGTCTTTCTTGCTGCTTTTTGCAGCACTCAGCGGCTCCCGGTCTTGTTGGACGGAGATGAAAAGATAAGGAACATCCCTTGTAATAAGGGATGTTGGCAACCCTGCCACCCGGGACCAAGACAGTTTCCTAACCCCTCCCAGTCCCTCTCCGGGGGCAGTTTGTGCATCCATCACAGGGCCCCATCACGCCAGGCACTGCCCAGACACACAGTGACCGAAATCGGGGCCCTGTCAGGCCGGGCACCGCCCAGACCCACAGCGACCGCGATTGGGGCCCCGTCGCGCCAGGTGCTGCCCAGACCCACAGTGACCAAGATCAGGGCCCCGTCGCTCCGGGCGCCGCCCAGACACACAGTGACCAAGATCAGGGCCCCGTCGGGCCGGGTGCCGCCCAGACACACAGTGACCGAGATCGTGGCCCCGTTGTGCTGGGTGCTGTACAGACACAGTCCATGTCATGGACAGTTTACAATCTTAATAGGCAGGACTGATAATTACCCTGTTTTACCAATGGGCGCCTAAACACAGGGGAGATTCAGTTACTCAAACGAGTACATTTTAGAGCCAGGAAATTGACCCCAGCTCTCCTGAGCTAGGTGGATCGATACAATTCAATGTGATTGAAATCAACAATTTTATTCATGGTTTAAATCATCTGGGAGAAAAACCTGGTTTGAAACACGGATTTTAATCTTGTTTTGCATTAGTATCTTTGAGCTATTTTCCTAAAAAAAGGGCTGATTTTCATTGCTTGGTAACCATTTAAACATGTTGATTTGCAACTAAATATAGCCCTTACATTGCATTTTGTACCTTTTGTCATAGCCAGGAGGACAGGTTATATCTCTATGCATGTATTCAAGCAATTATATAGCTGGATAAACATTTATTCAGATTCTTAATTTTTTTATATTATGGCAAATGACTCGTTTCTTATTGACTAGATGCTCTTTTTCTTTTTTGTTGACAAGCTGCGTTTGGATGGAAATTGGAATTCAATTAAAAATGCACCCAAAAAACCAGCATTTTAAAATTGTTTCCCATTAGTGAAATGAAACGTTATTAAGTGTGCTGGTTACACACACACCAAAACAGTAACTTTGTCAAAACATATTTTGCATTTTAAATTAACGGACTTATTGAACGAAGGAAGGCTTAGCTGTAGTTAATGAATTGTATTGATTGTTTCTGGTCCCCGGGTCCTTCAGGATTTTAAGACTAGTAGATGTCACCCTCTCCCACCTAGTTTATATTCACACGTTTGTAAGGAGGGTCTAAATGAGCTCGCCCCTGACCACTAGAGACGGGCTGGGGGAAAAGACTTCGGGAACCGCCCTTGTTTGGACAGACACACGCCTGTTCTGCCTAGGTGCACCGCATGATGGAGCTGCTTTGCTCAAGTGGTCACTGCTGGCTGGTGTTGGATCGCAAGTCACTTTGGTGCTGGGTGCAGGGGTGATGAAAGCGGTTGTCCTTGTTGTGTGAGGGGGTGGGTGTCAGGACTGCGCTTGGCCTGCGTCACCCCCAACAGAACTGCAGTCGCTAAGCAGGGGGTAGGTGTGATGGGACCCCCGGGGTGCAACCTGGGTGTGGGGCCTCTGTGCCTCCTGTGACGGTGTTCCCCATAAAACTTTATGGGGAGATGCTTATAAATGTATATATGTAACTAGAATATGTTTTATGCTACATGTGCCATGTAACATATCTCTGTGAAAGTTATGACCTACTGAATTTATTCCTCCTGTTTGTATGCATGTATCATTGTTGTAGTTGAAGTTATGAATATCGGTTGTATTTCTTGAGAAAGAAATGTGCAGGTTAAGTGCCCAATCAAGAAGCACTTAACAGACAATAGAACTTGCAGTCACCAATCCACATCTGAACTTTGCCAGGAATGTGGCTGGTCTGGAACTGAGTTGTGCAGGGACAGGTGACTGGTCCATGTGACCCCAACTCCATTTGGTAACTGGATGCTACACAGGGAGAGGGAGGGGTCTCCACCCAGAGGAGAAAATCTATTTAAACCCCGAGGAAACCCCTCCATTTTGTCTTCAGCTGGCTAAAGGAAGAAGCTCTCCACCCCCTAAGGAGACCTGAAAGAGACTGAACAAAGGACAAAGACATTAGGGGGGTGAGTGATTGCTGGACCCAGGCTAGAAGGAAGATAGCCTGTTTACTGGACCTAGTGAGGGGTTTATCTGTACACAGGGTGATTAGACATAGAACTGCGTGTTCTATTTTATTTTATTCAGTAATTCACTTTGTTCTGTCTGTCACTAATTGAACTCACTTAAATCCTATTTTCTGTACTTATTAAAATCACTTTTTACTTATTAAGTTTCCTTGAGTACGAGTTAGTGCCTGGGGAAAGCGAACAGTTGTGCATATCTTTCTATCTATGAAATAGAAGGCGAACTATTTATGTATAAAGCTTATACAGGGTAAAACGGATTTATTAAGGGTTTGAACCTCCTTGGAGTTGAGCAGCTGGGTGTCAAAGGCAAGAGCGCTTCCAGGGGCCTTACAGTGGTGAGTGGACTTGGTTCGGACCTGGGTCTGTGTTTGCAGCAGATCAGTGGAATCTGGCTCAAAACAGACAGGATTCGGGAGTCCCAAGCTGGAAAAGGCCTGGAAGCAGGGGCAGAAGTAGCCTTGGCACACCAGGTGGCAGCACCAAGCAGGTCTCTGTGGCCCCAACCCGTCACACCTCCTTAACTCCCTAGCCTGGGCTGTCTCTCACAATGCTTTACTAGTGACAAGAGGCAAACCCCTCCAGGGGCCGTGATCACTCAGCCACCCGCATACAGAGACACACCCGGCTAAGTTGCATGAATGCTCCCAGAGCCACTCATGAGCTATACCAGGGGTCGGCAACCTTTCGGAAGTGGTGTGCCGAGTCTTCATTTATTCACTCGAATTTAAGGTTTTGCGTGCCAGTAATACATTTTAACGTTTTTAGAAGGTCTCTTTCTATAAGTCTTTAATATAGAACGAAGCTATTGTTGTATGTAAAGTAAATAAGGTTTTAAAAATGTTTAAGACGCTTCACTTAAAATTAAATTAAAATGTTGAGCCCCCCGGACCGGTGGCCAGGACCCAGGTAGTGTGAGTGCCACTGAAAATCAGCACGCGTGCCATAGGTTGCCTACCCCTGAACTATACATAGGGAGACACCAGCAAAGGTCTTGCACCCCAGAAATGTACCGTCTTACACTGCTCACGACCATCTCTTGAACAACACAAGCTCATTAATTAGTCTGCCACTTCGTCAAAGGATAGCGGCCACGCACCTGCTTTTGTAATCTGAGCACAGATTCCTCAACCACTTTAGACAAACTCATTGGTAAGAATAAAACATTAACATAAGTTTATTAAGTACAGAAGGAGAGATTTTAAGTGGTTATAAGTGGTGGGCATAAAGATCAGAGATAGTTACCTAAGAAAATAGAAAGTAAACTCACATTCTAAATCCTAAACATTCAGACTAAGCAAGATTTGAATCAAGCAGTTTTTCTCGATGCCGGCAGGTTACGGTTCTTGATACACAGGTTGAATTTCCTTCTCCGCCTGGGACCAGTCTCCTCAGTTCAAAGTCTTTGTCTTCCCGGCGTTGTTAGGCGTTGCATGCAGTAGTGTAGCTGGGGACACCGGGGCTAGCAGCCGCTCCCCCACTGAGCAGAAGCGGCGCCTTTTTTTTTGCTCCGGTGCTACCGGGGGAGCGGAGCTAAAAAAGCACTCACCTGCCGGCGCTCCAGCTGTTCGGCGGCACTTTGGCGGCGGGTCCTTCACTCGCTCCGGGTCTTTAGATGCACTTCGGCGGCGGGTACCACCGAAGACCCGGAGCGAGTGACGGGACTGGATCTGCCGCCGAAGTGCTGCGCCAAACAGCTGGAGCACGCCGCCAGGTGAGTACAAGGGGGGAGGCGCCTTTTTTTAGCTCCGCTCCCCCTGTACTTTCAACCTGCCTACGCCACTGGTTGCACGGGGGAAGACACTAACAAGACGGGGCTTTTACTGGGGCTTGAGGGGCTATGGCGAGGCAGCTGATTGATTCCGAAATGTCAGGGGACGTTCTTGTCATCGCGAGGCAGCACCCCAGAGATTCGGGTGAAAACCAGAAGTCCGATTTTCGCTCAGGCCAGCTCCACACTCCAAAGTTCAGTCGCCCCAGCGGCTTTTTCACACCCCTGAAGGACGTGGTTACGCCGACCCAGCTTCTGGCGTAGACAGCACCATCGATCTAGCTAGCGCCTCTCGGGGAGGTGGACTAACCACGGTGAATGATGTGCCGCGGTGGCGCAGCTGTAGCATTTTAACTGCAGACGTAGCCTGTGATTAGCATCCCGAGTCCTGCAGGGGGAAGAATCGGCCCAGCGTCCCCTGCTGCCTACCCATATCACAGGCAGCAGCTCAATAGCCTGCCCTCTCTTAGGGGGTGGTCGCTGCCCCCTCCCTAGGTGGGGCCCTGTGGTACTCACCGTTTCACGGGCCCAGAAAGCGTGAAAATACCCCCGAGCGGTGCGACCGCTTCAATATTTTGCTTTTTAAAGGAAAACGTCCACGACCACGTCTTTAATACAAACAATAATCACCCTCGTAGCTAGTCAATTTCAAGGATGGAAGAAATGTTACAAGGAAATTGAGTCAATTTCAAGGACCTTACTTGTAACATTCCTTCTGTCCTTGAGACTGGCTCGATTTAGTTGTAAAATCCATTCCCTGCAATCTCTGCGAAATTCAACAGCCGGCCGGTTACGTGGTCATGAATTTTCTAACGATCGATGAATCAATCCTGAGTTCCCAGAGCTCAGTCCATAAATAACAGCGAAAGCAAACATTTATTACACCCCCCTGGGAGGGAGGGCAGAACGATGGTCCCTAGTGTACAGCTGGGAAACTAAGGTACAGACAGACTAAGTGACTTAGCCAATGTCACACAGTGCAGCTGTAGCAGAGGTTTGAGCCTACTCCTCCTGAGTGTCCAGCTAGCCCCTTAATCACTTGGCCACACTGCTGGCTAGTGGCTGCTTGTGATTATCTGTGACATATGTCACTCTGTTCCCCATTCCCACATATCTATGGGGCGTCACCATGCCAGAGCACCAAGAAGTCCCTAGAAGTGGGGGGGCCCACCAGCACCCAAACCGTGACTCTTCCCCCCCGACGCTCCACCCTTGCTTCGCCTCGTCCCCCGAGGCCCCTCCCCGATTCTTCCCCTAAGGCCCCACCCTCACTCCGCCCCTTCCCCGAAGCCACACCCCCGCCTGCTCCTCTCTGCCCCTTGCCCCCCATCGCTCACCCTTAAGGCAGGTAAAAAGTAATGAGGCCACGGCCCCTAGTCCCCCCTGTTCCGGCGCCCCTGGCGTCACATACACGCTCAGGGGGAGGGATAGCTCAGTGGTTTGAACATTGGCTTGCTAAATCCAGGGTTGTGAGTTCAATCCTTGAAGGGGCCATTTAGGGATCTGGGGCAAAAATCTGTGAGGGGACAGTACTTGGTCCTGCTAGTGAAGGCAGTGGACTGGACTCGATGCCCTTTCAAGGTCCTTCCAGCATTATGAGATAGGCCTATCTCCATATATTATTATTATTATAAGCTCAACAGCAGCAATTCTTCTGTCCATCACGGAGCTGACTCCTTGTGCTGAGCTGCTGCCCAGCTAGGCCCCGGCCTAGCAACAAAAGGCTCAGTCGGACGCAGCCCCTTCCACGGAGCAGTGCAAAGATTCTCACTGGCATTGTGGGGCCGAATCCTGCTCCCAGGACCCTAGAGGGTGGCGTGTGTGGAAGGGGAATATGAACTTGGGTCAATGTCGTCTCAGCTATGGAGGCTGGGATTTACGGGATTCAGCACCCCAGGCCTCAGCTGTACCCCTCCTTTTGTGTCCATGTAGGCGCTGAGTTCTCTGGGCCCGGGAGCAGTAGCGTAGCCGGGGGGGAGCAGGGGGAGCGGCCGCTCCCCCACTGAGCGGAAGCGGCGCCTTTTTTGTGCTCCGACGCCTTTTGCTCCCGGCGCCTTTTTTTTGCTCCCGGCGCCTTTTTTTAGCTCCGCTCCCCCTGTGCTCTAAACCTGGCTACGCCACTGCCCGGGAGCTGCTTTGCACAGTGAGTCGGGAGCACGACGGGCTCCCCGTCTCAATGTGGAGTTTCTCCGCTCTACTGCAGTTGGAATAATAATTCCCCAATAATTCCCTGAGCCCCTCCACGCTGCCATCAGAGATTCAGCCCTGGAGAACAAAGCCTCAGCAGCGTGATGAGCCCGAGACACCTCTGCTGGGAGTATCGAGCGCTGGAGAGTGGTGCAATTAGCCCTCGTGTAACCGCTGAACGACGAACCTGTCACGGCAAGCGGCTTTTGTGCCTTTCGCCCGCCCCCGTGTCTTCTTGCCGAGGGCTGCAATTAACATTGAAACCTGCCTGTCTGTCTCAGTCGCCCGGCGAGCAGCGGCTAATCAACCCATTGCCGCCGCCGCAGCACCCGGGCCCTTCGCCAGCCTGGGCCAAGAGCAATTTCAATCATCGCTCATCCTCCAAGGGCCCTTCGCCATCGTTAGCGACGGCATTTTTAATGACCTCTTTAAAGGATTTTACTCAAAGAGCCATTTTGGGGGGGAAATTGCAACCGCGGCATGCGTCGCTTTAAAAAGTTTTGCAGCGTTGCATGCTGGGAATTCTGCTCACTCCAAGCTCCGCCTTGTGGAATTCAGCTGTGGCTTGGTGGTGTCCCAGGACCAACCGAATCTAATGGCTCTGATTGGCTCTTAGCGTGCGGCTCAAGTCGTTGCTTTAAGTGAAGCTTATTTTAAAAGTCACAGTGGCTGTAGGGTGGCCAGACAGCAAATGTGAAAAATTGGGACAGGGGGTAATAGGATTCTATATCAGAAAAAGACCCCAAAATTGGGACTGTCCCTGTAAAATCAGGACATCTGGTCACCCTAAGTGGCTGCCTATGCTGCCCTCCATCCCATCAGCAGCTCGGCTTCATGAGTCCAAACAACATGACTTGGGCTCAAGTCATCCCAGTTTAGATCCTGGGTTTCCAGCAGCTCAAAGTGCCGGGCATGGTCTGATCTCAGGTTCTTATTTAGCTCATTCCTAAATCCAGCCCAGGTGAGCAAGAAAAACCCGGAAGAAAACCCATCTCTATAGCCCTGGGCTTTGCAAAAGAGAATAACAAGGCATATTGTCCCAAGAAGAGATGGGGCTAAATCTTACAGCGCCCCAGAAAGACAGCATCGCCTGCAACACGGAGCCCCCTGCTGGCTGAAGCATTGGGGTCTGCAAGTCTCAGAGAAGAGAGCGCCCCCTACTGAGAGTGCCCCCACCCTGCCCGCTGCAACACAATGCCCCTTAGCATCGCACTGAGACATTCAGGTCAGCATTGAGTCTGATAGGAGAGGGCCCCTATTGAGCCACTCCCAGCACCTCCCTGGGGTCAGCACTGTCTCAAAAGGAAGATCGTTCCGTGGAGTGCAAGGGTCCCCCTTGGAGCACAGCTCTCTCTAGCAGCACATACTTCCATTTCTTCTGGAATCAGACACGTTTTTAACTCCTTTAGCAAAACCTTTGCCCGTCACTCGGAAGGGCTGTTAGCTTTTGCACAGCTCACAGCGGGTTTGGATTCTCCTGGGAGGCATGAATTCAATTATTTCCACTGCACAGGGGAGTCAGAGAGACACAAGTGCCGTGCAGCGAACGTAAACTGTGCAAACGAGCTAACTGGCCTGGCTCTGTAGTACTAATAGAAAAATCACACGTCATGCTAGTGCCCCATGGCAATGTGTGGGGCCCTGCTCCGTGCAGGTTTTGACAATCACCTCGCTCCTTCTCAGCACTCTCCGTCCAGTGAAATTAACCACACCTCTCTTCCCCGAGCGAGCTCCATTCCCCGCAGAGATCCCAGCGTGTCTATAATTCTCCAGTTTTGGACACTGTGTCTATCTCTGCAATGAATTGAGTCACAGATTCCAAGCCCCAAAGGGACCATTGTGATCATCCAGTCTGCCCTCCTGGAGAACCCAGGCCAGAGACCTGCTCCAAAGTCATTCCTAGGGCAGAGCGGTTAGAAAAACATCCCATCTGGACTGAAAAATTGCCAGTGCTGGAGAATTCCCCCAAGACCCTTGGGAAGTTGTTCCCATGGTTAATGACGCTCACGCTTCAATATTTACACCTTATTTCCAGTCTGAATTCGTCCAGCTTCAACTCTCAGCTGTTGGCTCATGTTAGACCCGTCTCTGCTAGATTGAAGAGCCCGTTAGGACAGAGTTGTTCTCCAGGTCGGTACTGATAGACAGGGATCAAGTCAACCCTTCACCGTCTCTGTGTTCAGCTAAATAGAGTGAGCTCTTTGAGTGTCTCACTATAAAGCAGGTTTTCTAATCCTCTGATCATTCTCGTGGCTCTTCTCTGACCCCTTTGCAATTTTACCAACATCCTTCTTGAATTGTGGGCACCAGAGCTGGACACAGGATCGTAGAATCTCAGGGTTGGAAGGGACCTCAGGAGGTCATCTAGTCCAACCCCCTGCTCAAAGCAGGACCAATCCCCAATTTTTGCCCCAGATCCCTAAACGGCCCCCTCAAGGATTGAATTCACAACCCTGGGTTTAGCAAGCCAATGCTCAAACCACTGAGCTATCCCCCCCCCCCCCCCCCCCGACCGCTAAGGATCCCAGCAGTGGTCACACCAGAGCCAGATACAGAGGTAAAATCACCTCTCGGCTCCTACTCCAGGTTCCCCAGGCATCAGATCGCATTAGTGCTGTTGGCCATAGGGTCACACAGGGGGCTCACGTTCAGCTGATTATCCACCATCACCCCAAATCATTTTTGGAGTCACTGCTTCCCAGGAGAGAGCCCCCGACCTACGTGTAGACCTTAACCTGTTTACCAAGTGACGCAGATCTCCCTGAATCATTGACCTGTGCCCTTCACTATTTATCACGCCCTAGTTTTTGTGTCATCTGCAAAATTTATCATTGAGGATTTTGGTTTTTTTCCAGGTCATTGATAAAAATGTGAAATAGAGCAAGGCTAACAACCGATCCTTGTGGGACCCCGCAGGCAACACACCCGCTTTGGGATGATTCCTCATTTACACAATCGCATTTTGAGACCTATCAATTAGCCAGTTTTAATCAATTTCACATGTGCCATGTACATTTTATATTGTTCCATGTTTCTAATCAAAATGTCATGTGGTACCAAGCCAAACACCTCACAGAAGCCTAGTACATCAACACTATTACCTTTGTCTACCAAACTTATACGGTCATCCAAAAAGATATCAGATTAGTTTGACAGGATCTATTTCCCATAAGCCCGTGCTGATTTGCATTAATTACATTACACTCCTTTAATTATTTATTAATCGAGTCCTGTACAAGCCACTCTATTATCTTTCTTGGGATTGGTCAGGCCAACAGGGCTGTAATTGTCTGGCTCATCTAGGGTGACCAGATGTCCCGATTTTATAGGGACAGTCCCAATTTTTGGGTCTTTTTCTTCTATAGACTCCTATTACTCCCCCACCCCTGTCCCGATTTTTCACATTTGCTGTCTGGTCACCCTAGGCTCATCCCATTTCCCCCTTTTAAAAATCAGAACAACATTAGCTTTCTTCCTGTCTTCTGGAGCTTCCCCAGTGTGCCAAAATGATTGAAAATCAACATTAATGATTAGAGATCTTTTAAAACTCTTCAATGCAAGTTCTCTGCACCTGCTGATTTAAAAATGTCTAATATCTAGCTTCTGTTTAACATCCTCCAGAGATACTAGTGGACTGATAAGAGTGTTATCATCATCATATGATGAGACTGCATTTCCCTCCAGATATAGAACAGAAATAGTTGTTGAACATTTCTGCCTTTTCTGCATTATTTGCAGCCAACACAGGGAAATTCTATAGCAGACCTTGTCCTAACAGATAAAGAGGAACTGATCACAGAACTAAAAACTAATGGTAGCTTAGGTGAAAGTTATCATGACTTGATCATATTTATAATGTTCAAGCAGAGTAAAGACCAGACCAGAAATAGATATAGTTTAATAGGGCCACTTTCACAAAACTGAAAATGAGTATGAGCCAAATCAGCTGTGAGGAAGAATTTAATCTGAAAAATGTGAATGATAATTGGGAATCATTTAAGAACATCTTACTAAATGCCCCCCAAACCACAATCCCACAATTGAGGGAGAAGGCTTTGTAGAAAATTGATAAGGGAAGCAAAGGGACACATAGAGTAATCTACAGACGGCAGAGTTATGGACAATAAGAAGGAGTTTTTGAAATGTATTAGGAACAAAAAGAATCCTGACAATGGTATTGATCCATTACTAGATGAGACCTCCAGCATGTGTCCCTCAGATTTCAGTTCCCTTCATGATAAAACAGGGTTTTTTCCCTGCACATTATAGTATTCCCCAGTGTGACTGGGTGGTGTGTAGCACACACCAATACTCCAGCTTGTGCTTTACCTGTTAGGACATTGATCCGTAAGCATTCAAGATCATTTTCTTTAGCATTATCCGTGACTGGGAAACAGGTAATGCCGTGTGTGACAGAGAGCCCCTCCGCCACACCCTTTTGCCCCCTCGATCCTCCCTGCATAGGTTATAACCATTGATTGTAACATTCCTGTCGTGTGAATCATCCCACCAGGTCCCAGTAATACCAACCGGATCGAATTCATGCCCATAAACGAGCAATTCCAATTCCTCCCGGTTGTTACCCAGGCTCCTCCCACTCGCGTCTCAGCCATTCAGCAATTTCTTCTCTCGGGGGCTTTGGGTCCTGGACTAATTTTGTTCTCAACATCTCGATTCTGTGCCACGTGCTCAGACCTTCCCTCTTTTTACCCTGCCCGTGTCTCATGAGTTTAACCCCTTCTTGACCGCTCGAGCCAGCCTGGCCCCAAGGAGAGTCGCCCTCCTACTGAGGTGCGGGCCGTCCAAATTCAACAGCCCCCATGGTGGGTATAAGTAGGGTGACCAGACAGGAAGTGTGAAAAATCGGGACAGGGGTGGGGGGTAATAGGAGCCTATGTAAGAAAAAGCCCCAGATATCAGGACTGTCCCTATGAAATCGGGACATCTGGTCACCCTAAAAGTCTTGGGGAGGCTCAGGCTCCCCACATGGGGCACCGCCGCTGGAAGCTCCTGAGAAGTGGGCGGGCCACCAGCACCCAGACCATGGCCCCACCCCCACTCCACCCCGGGGCACTGCTCCCGCTCCTGCCCTTCCCCATGCCTCCCCATTGCTCACCCTTCAGGCAGGAGGGGGAGGAGAGGAGCGAGCGGCAGAGGTCTTGGGGGAGGGGGCGGAGAGGAGCAGATGGGGGTGCCTCAGGGGAGGGGGAGGAGAAGAGCCGGTGGGGGCAGCTTGGTCCATTAGGTGGAAGCTGTTGTAGCCTCACAAACCTCTGACATGTTCCAGCTGTGGTGGGCGAGGCAAACATGGATTACAAATACCTGCTGGTAGCTAACACCCTTTTGTCCTGGACTCACAGGTCAGGCCGACTCTTGGCCCCGTACGGTCCCTGGGGAGAACCCCCTTCAGTGCGACAGCCCTTCTCAGGGGTCTGCTCTCTCTCTGGGTTCAGCCCCTCCGCCTCCTGGAGCTGCACCTCTCTGAGCCTTCGCACCCCTGTCTCTCGCTGCAGGCCCCCTCAGGGAGTCCAATCGCTCTGGGACCCCGGGGCCGCCACTCCCAGAGGGAATAATGCCACCTGATCTCTAGCCCGGAGCGACTCTCAGCCAGTGTAACACAAGAGGGTTTATTGAGCGTTGAACCCAGCGCAGGAAACTCTCAGGGCCTCAGGCCTGGCCTCCCTCAGCCCAGCACATCCCAGTCTCCCCTGCATCCAGGTGGGCTCTGGCTGCTCCCTCTCTCCAGCCCAGAGACCCGGCGCTTCCCAGCTGGGCATCCAATATCACTGGTCCCAACAGCTCCTCCCCCGTCCTTTGTCTTCTGTGCCAGGTAAACAGGTCGCTGGGGCCCCTCCCTTCCATCCTTTGTTCCCCTCTGGCTGGAACTGGTTGATCAGGGCCCCGGGGTCCTCTCTCCTCAGCCCTTTGTCCTCCCACTGGCCAGAACCAGCTGACGGCCAACCTGAGGTGGGCCTCTTAGTCACCAGTTGTTAGGGTTTCCCATCTCCAGGCCGTTGTCCAGGGGTCCCGGCTGCTAGGAGAGGTCACAAACCCTGTCCCACCACCTTGTTACACATGCGGCACACAGGGAAACTGAGGCACGCGCACGCTATTGATGTAAAACACTACAAAAAATCCCCAACTTCGTCACACCTTTCCCCATCACTCGGCCTACAGGGCTGCAGCCGGGCCTTGATAGCCCTGTTGTTGGAGTCTGATTCCCCCAGGGCAAATGCCCCAGCCCCCTTGGCAGGCCCTGAAGTGGGCCGAGCTCGGCTGGACCCAGTGAGGGAACGATTGAGGTCAGGGCACCGGGCCCCACCTCACCTCACTGGGTCTGAGGACACGTAGCGGGTGATCTGTGTCTCAGAGCAGCCGTACCACAAACACGAGCATGGTTCTCATCCATAGGGTCGGGCTGGGTTTAGCTTTGCTCCTTCCCCCTTCCTAGCCTGCTCAGGTTCCCCGCTGCCTGATAACAGCTCCTTGCTGGGCAGAGATCTGCCCCCGCCCTGCTCTCCAAAGCACCTGCAGCTCCCAGCGATGCTCTTCATCAGGCTGCTGAGAGCTGCCAGGCCCTGCAAGGCGGGCAGCTGGGGCCCGGGGAGCAGGAGGGGGCCAGGGGAGACCTGGGAGCAAATCCCTGCTGGAGGAACAAGCGCCAGCGGGATTTCTTCTTCCTCTTTCAGGTCTCCTGGCCCCTGCCTTGAAATGCTCAGAGCAGAGACCAGCGGGTCTGGAGGACAACTAGCCCCGGGGCCCGATGTAGCCCCAAGCCCTGGGAGATGAAACCTGGGGCTGCACCAGGCTCTATGGTGGAGGAAGCTGGGAGAATGATGTCTGTTAGGGGCTCCATTCAGTACACCGTTTTTATACCGGGGGGAAACCTAGTGGCTTCATTTGTAAGGGAGGCAGCAGGCAGAGCTCCAGGCCAGGGATCTCTCCACAGCTGTGCTGCTGGCCGGCCTGGGCAAGTCACCCCACCGCCCTATGCCTCGGTTTCCCCATCTGTACAAATACAGATAATGAATGATCGTCGCCTTCTTTATAAAGCGCTTTGAGATCTTCTGATAAGAAGCACTAGGGATTGCTCTTGTTATCCTGGCCAAAAAGTTATTTTGCCCAGGTCTAGCTTGTTTCATTCGGGGCCTGTTATGAGTTATTCCAGCCAGTGGAAGCTGCATCTGCACAAGGTGGGGAGGGGCTGATCTCGCTATACCAGCAACCTCTGCTAGTGTAGACACATTCTGAGCCGAGGAAGGAAGGTTGCCTAGCGGTTGGAGCAAGGAGACTGGGAAGCAGATCTCCTGGGTTTTATTCCCAGCTCTGGGAGGAGAGGGGAGAGTAGTGATTAGAGCAGCGGGGGCGCTCAGCAGGCAACATGGTGCTGAAAGGAAAGGGGTGGGCGGGCTGGGCAGGAGCGCTCTCCCCACACAATCAGTGCTCGCTTGAGCCGGCTGGGAAACCGAATTTCCGCCCTGTGATAGTTTTCAAATTTGGGGCAAATTCTTCGTCCTGAAACAGGATGAAAGGCCGAAAACTTGACCTTTCCCCCAGAACTGAAATCCTGCAATTTTTCATTTCAGGAGCATGGAAACGGGGTGCTTCCAAAAGGAGACGCTCTCCTTGGGCGCCCCACCAGCAGGGATTGACTGAAACAGGGCTGGTGCTTGGGGCGGCATCGAGAATGGGGCGGCAGTCTGAGTCCCGCGGAGGCAATTCGGCGGCGGGTCCGCCGCTCTTCCTGCCGCCGAATTGCCGCCGCGGGACTCGGACTGCCGCCCCATTCTCACCCGCCGCGGCGGCAATGGGGCGGCAGGTCCGCCCCCCTGCCCTTGCCCGCGGACTGGGACTGCCTGCGTCAGGGGTGGGGCCCCGCCCCCGACGCAAGCAGACGTAGCGCGGCCTCGCCCCCAACGCAGGCAGGCATGCGTCGGGGCCGCGGCAACTGCTTGGGGCGGCAAAATTATGAGAGCCGCCCCTGGACTGAAACTGACATGATTCTTGTCTGTTTCACAACTGGGCACCCGTGAAACTGACCAGACTGGCCCAGCCAGTGAGCCAGTCACCTGAGTGGCCCCGCAGCTAACGGCACCCACAAAACCAGGGCCACGGTTGCCCACGGGTACAAAATTGGGGGTGTGGACTGGGAAGCTGGTTTTAAAAAGCTACATTTCCACGGATTTCCTGATGTTTCTTCCAGTGGGGGGTTGCGCGCGAATTTGGGCGCGTGTGCGCGCGCGCGTTTGCTTGTGTTGGTGCCTGCGTAGCCAGTGATGCCAGGAGACCAAATGACTAATCTGTGGTTAGAGTAGGGAGGGACTGGGAGCCAGGACTCCTGGATTCAATTTCTGGCTCTCCACTGATTTGCTGTGTGATTATGTGAGCCACTGTCTCACTGTGCCAGTGCTGTAGAATGGGTTCCCTACCCCCTTCGTCAAGTGCTTTGAGATCCTCAGGCAGAAGCTGCTCCTTGGAGCTGTGTGGTGTTATTACCCGGAGTTTTCCTTTCTCTCGCCGACCCAGTGGCCCCAGGAAGAGTGAAGCAGCAAACTTCAGTGCAGTCCTTGGAGATTCGCCGGCTAATTCACGTTCCTAGCTTCTAATTTCCTTTCACCGTAAGAAAACAACCAAGGGCCCTTCAGAGGTTTCTCTTGCTAATCCTCACTCTCAGCTTTGCGCAGTGATGCGGGGGGGCTGGCTGCTGAGCAAACTCACCCCTCGGCCTCTGGGTCCCTGCGCGACTTTAATACACACAGAAACAGAGAAATGGTGAGCACACAACCCAGGAGTCCTGACTCCCAGTCCCCCCCTGCTCTAACCACTAGACACCACTCTCCTCCCAGTGCTGGGGAGAGAATACAGGAGTCCTGGCTCCCAGTCCCCCCCCCTGCTCTAACCACTAGACACCACTCTCCTCCCAGTGCTGGGGAGAGAATACAGGAGTCCTGACTCCCAGTCCCCCCCCCCCCGCTCTAACCACTAGACACCACTCTCCTCCCAGTGCTGGGGAGAGAATACAGGAGTCCTGGCTCCCAGTCCCCTCCCCCCTGCTCTAACCACTAGACCCCACTCTCCTCACAGTGCTGGGGAGAGAATACAGGAGTCCTGGCTCCCAGTCCCCTCCCCCCTGCTCTAACCACTAGACCCCACTCTCCTCACAGTGCTGGGGAGAGAATACAGGAGTCCTGGCTCCCAGCCCCCTGCTCTAACCACTAGACCCCCACTCTCCTCTCAGAGCCGGAGATAGAACCAAGGCTCCCACTCCCACCTGCTCTAACCATGTGATCTAACTCCCCTCCCAAAGCAAAGGAAGGAAAATAGCTAGCTAGCTTCACTGAGCTTCACTAAAATGCCGCCTTTGGACCCTTGCGCTTTGGGCTCTTTTCACTTGTTTACGATATTCAGACCGACAAGAGTCCCTGCTTTCCCATCACAGACAGTAACGGAGGGTTGGTCTCAGCCTCCCCACTGCCCAGCCCAGCTGTACCAGACCCAGGAGCTAACACAAATCACATCAGCCTCCTATGAGCCTCGGCGCAAGGTGTCCCAGGGGAGCCAGGCCTCCTCCGGAGGGTACCAACGGCTCCGGTCTCAGCTATTGAGTCGGACTAGAAACGAAATGACGGAACTTGGAACTGCTGTTTTATTTTGCTGGTCAGAGGGGTGGGGGCTGGGGATGCGAACAAGCCTCACAGCCCATCAGGAGCAGGGCGTGCTGGGGACCTGGGGAAGGAGCCTGCTGGAACAATACACAACTCTAAACCCGGCAGCTAAGACTTTGGAGAGGTGCCATTGCCGTAGCAACGGAAATATCAGCCAGATTCTTGCTGTGAAGAGTAAATATCGGCTGCAGTGGCTCACAGGGCCTCAGCTGGGCACCGGATCCCCCCGGGTGCCCCTCGTGCAGGGCGGGCGCCATCGCCACCTGGCCTGGCCCTTGGCATGGCCTGCGGGGTGGATTCAGCGTGCCGAACAGCAGGCTGAGACATACGAATAGAGGGGGGGCAGCTTAGTGGTCCTGGCACTCAGATGCCCCGCAAGTCTCTGAGTGTCACCAAGTCGCAGTTCCCAGTCCAGAGAACAAGGGTTATGATCCCTGTGTCTGTACGGACTGTAAATTCCTTGGGACAGAGGCTGTGTGTCTATATAGTACCCAGCGCGGTCAGTGTGTGTCTGAGCGGCGCCCGGCGCGATGGGGCCCTGATCTCGGTCACTGTGTGTCTGGGCAGCGCCCGGCCCGATGGGGCCCTGATCTCGGTCACTGTGTGTCTGGGCAGCGCCCGGCCCGACGGGGCCCTGATCTCGGTCACTGTGTGTCTGGCAGCGCCCAGCCCGACGGGGCCCTGATCTCAGTCACTGTGGGTCTGGCCAGCGCCTGGCCCAATGGGTCCCTGATCTCGGTCAGTGTGTGTCTGGGCAGCACCCAGCCCACCAGGTCCCTGATCTCGGTCACTGTGTGTCTGGGCAGCGCCCAGCGCGATGGGGCCCCAATCTCAGTCACTGTGTATCTGGGCAGCGCCGGGCGCGACGGGGCCTTGATCTCAGTCACTGTCTGTCTGGGCAGCGCCGGCCTGACGGGGCCCTGATCTCAGTCACTGTGTGTCCGACGGGGCCCCGATCTCGGTCACTGTGTGTCTGTGCAGCGCCCGGCCCGACGGGGCCCTGATCTCAGTCACTGTGTCTGGGCGGCGCCCGGCGTGACGGGGCCCTGATCTCAGTCACTGTGTCTGGGCAGCCCCTGGGGCGACGGGGCCCTGATCTCAGTCACTGTGGGTCTGGCCAGCGCCTGGCCCAATGGGTCCCTGATCTCGGTCAGTGTGTGTCTGGGCAGCGCCCAGCTCACCAGGTCCCTGATCTCAGTCATTGTGTGTCTGGGCGGCGCCCGGCCTGAAGGGTCCCTGATCTCTGTCACTGTGTGTCTGGGCAGCGCCTGGCGCGACGGGGCCCCAGTCTCAGTCACTGTGTGTCTGGGCAGCACCCTGCCCGACGGGGCCCTGATCTCGGTCACTGTGTGTCTGTGCAGCGCCCGGCCCAACGGGGCCCCGATCTCAGTCACTGTGTGTCTGGGCAGCACCCTGCCCGATGGGGCCCTGATCTCGGTCACTGTGTGTCTGGGCAGCGCCCGGCCCGACGGGACCCTGATCTCAGTCACTGTGTGTCTGGGCAGCGCCCGGCCCGACGGGGCCCTGATCTCGGTCACTGTATGTCTGGGCGGCGCCCGGCCCGACAGGGCCCTGATCTTGGTCACTGTGTGTCTGGGCAGCGCCCGGCCCGACGGGGCCCTGATCTCGGTCACTGTGTATCTGGGCAGCACCCGGCCTGACAGGGCCCCGATCTCGGTCACTGTGTGTCTGGGCAGCGCTCGGCATGACGGGGCCCTGATCTCGGTCACTGTGGGTCTGGCCAGTGCCTGGCCCAATGGGTCCCTGATCTCGGTCATTGTGTGTCTGGGCGGCGCCCGGCCCAACGGGTCCCTGATCTCTGTCACTGTGTGTCTGGGCAGCACCTGGCGCCACGGAGCCCCGATCTCGGCCAGTGTGTGTCTGGGCCGCGCCCGGCCCGACGGGGCCCCTTTCTTGGTCAGTGTGTGTGGGCAGCACCCAGGCCACCAGGTCCCTGATCTCAGTCATTGTGTGTCTGGGCAGACTCGGCACAGCGAGGTTCGATGTGGTCCATCGTTACTAGCGTGCTGGAAATGCTGATGTTCGGATACATGGGAACAAGCAGAGACATGGTAGGAAAATCCCATTCAGCACAGTCAGGGGCTAGCGGGTATCTTTGCAGTCTGAATTTCCTCCGAGAGGGAACAGGGGGGAAATAGACTCTGGGGTCTCCCACCCGTCCCTGCTGTGCGCGTTCCCTGCAGGGAGCAGAGATTGGCGGGTGGCTACCTATCTGTGCAATTCATTGAAGCCAAATTGAGGGGAATTATCCTCAGCAGCTGCAATTACACTGGCCGGCAGCGGGAAATCTTTGCCTGCTCCCCTCTCAGCTCCAGCAAATTGCCTGTGATTATCTCCGGCTGGATCCACTCCCTGTTCTTAGCCCCGGCATGTAAAGGACAAAAGGGCCATTCTGGATCCGGAGTGAGTAGCGGGTCGGGGGGAGAGGCGCGCTGTGTGCAGGGTACAGTTTAATCCTGGGAGCAACTGGCCGGTGGGGGGACACAGGTACAAGGGGCCCAACAGCAGGTGATGGGGAGCAGCAGGGCAGGTCCTGAGCAGCCACCGAGCCCCTGAAGAATCTCTGTGGTGCTCAGAGGTCTCTGCTTCCAAACCCCCTCTCCACTGCTCCCATCCCCCCACCTCCATCAGCCCTGCCCCCAGACCTTCAACCTGACACCCAACCCCCACCCCCCCAACAATTCCCATCACCCCACCTCCATCAGCCCTGCCCCCAGACCTTCAACCTGACACCCAACCACCACCCCTCCCCACTGCTCCCATCACCCCACCTCCATCAGCCCTGCCCCCAGACCCCTCAACTTAACACCCAACCCCCCACCCCTTCCCCACTGCTCCCATCACCCCACCTCCATCAGCCCTGCCCCCAGACCCTCAACCCAACACTGAATCCCCCTCCCCCTCCCCACTTCCCCCATCACCCCACCTCAATCAGCCCTGCCACCAGACCCCTCAACCCAACACCCAACACCCTCCCCACTGTTCCCATCCCCCCACCCCCTGCCACCAGACCCCTCAACCCAACACCCAACCCCCTCCCCACTGTTCCCATCCCCACCTCCATCAGCCCTGCCACCAGACCCCTCAACCCAAGCCCCACCCCCGGCCACCAGAACCCCTCAACTCCATCCCCTGTTACCAGAACACCTCAACCCCACCCCCTGCTACCAGAATCCCTCAACTCCACCCCAGGAGTCACACCCCTCAACCAGGGCCGGCTCTAGGATTTTTGCCGCCCCAGGCAAAAACAAATTTGGCCACCCCCCCGCCCCTTTTTTTTCTTACCCCACTCCCGCCTCAACTCCGCCCCTTCCCAAATCCCCAGCCCTGCCTCCTCCCTCCCGGGCTCTCAAGCCCAGGAGGGAGGGGGACGCTCAGGATCTCCCCCTCCCTCCCGGGCTCTCATGCACTCCCAGCACTCTCAAGCCCGGGAGGGAGGGGGAGAAGCGGCGCGCGCAGCCACTCAGAATCTCCCCCTCCCTCCTAGGCTCTCAAGCCTGGGAGGGAGGGGGAGGGATCTCCCCCTCCAGCAGCGGCGCGCGAATCAGCTGTTTGGCGTGCGAGCCAGCGGCGGCAGCGGAGGTGAGCTAGGGTGGCCGGGGCACATTTTTAGGGGCGGCATGGCTGGCGCCAGAATGCCGCCCCTAGAAACGTGCTGCCCCAAGCACCAGCTTGTTTTGCTGGTGCCTGGAGCCGGCCCTGCCCTCAACTCCACTTATCCTGGGTCTTCCCTACTCTCTGGCAGGAGTCACAGGACCTGCAATACTGTTGGACAGCATCAAAGACCCCGGTCCAGTAAAAGTTCTGCAGCAGCCTCTGCCTGGTGCGCCGGATGCCCTGATGCCCTGCACGGGGGATATCGTGGGCCAAGTACAACAGTCTGCAGTGGTACCTCTGGGGGACCACCAACTGCCTCCTGGCTTTCCAAGGTTCAATTTGCCCCAAACCAGCCCA